>JAODUG010003665.1:0-11105 GCA_027564795.1 Aphredoderus sayanus
GTGCGGTAATTGAAATTGAAGATTACAATTACATTTTACGTATTCGTAAACGAATGTTTGGAATCAAAATGAATACAACACTGGAGGATGCTGGTTGCTCAGTTCGCCGGTAAATGCAGCTTTTTCATTGGGCAGGTAAATCAATGTAAAGCTAAGGGGCGTGCACGCCAGCTTTTTCTAGCCCGTGTGAGCATTTGTGGCCCTGCGCAAGTTCGGCGGCTTCCTGCAAGAACAATAAGATACATGTTTTGTAGACTAGTGTTCATATCAGACCGTGCTTGCCTTTCTGGTAGATGGTAGTTTATATGCTGATGGATGGCTATTCGTATATACTTTGTTGACCAGGACAATGGATATGGCATTGTTTCTTACTTTGACGCTAACATAGCTGGCTAGCTAGCTAGCTTGGTTGGTACTGGCTGGAACAGACTAGCCTGCTAGCTAGCTATAGGTTAGCTTCAGCTACCTAGTCGCACTGCATTAGCCAGCTGGACTAACCTTAACAACAGTAACCATTGTTAACGGTGATATGTTAAAGTGAAGCTGCGTTAGACATGCGAATACCATAATTTCCGATTTATTTTCTAATGCTGAAAGTAATTTTCTATGCTGATAGCTTCTCCTGTTCTGCAACTAATGTGTCACACCACGGGTCTTGGCTAACTCAATTACTACAGTAAGTAGGCATTGTGCGGTGTTAGCCAGGGCACGCTAACATCTTCACCAAAGTTGTAGGCTGGTTATAACGTTCATCGTAACGTTACTGCAGTGCAGACGTGGTTGAAAACGTAGGTATGCTTTAAGTATAGTTCATGAAACAGTTGCCTTCCGCAATAGCCTCTATATGATAGCTAATGTAGGCATTCAACGAATGAGGGCCTTGCAGATTGTTGCGGGTTAGGCTTACAGTAGTTACAGTAGGCTACGTTAGCTTTGCCTGTCTCAGGTATTACGCCGGGTTTTTAGCCCTACATTGAAACGGGCGATGTTACAGTAGTGGGCTGCATTGTCTAAAACGTAAATGTTTGGAGTACGGTTAGCTAGCAACAGTCAGTTGGCTAGCGACATAAATCAGTTTCGATAATAAATAGACAACCTTAGCTAGGACGATGAACAACTCGACCATGCAACAAGATAAGATGGAGCTGGATTTGGAAATCCTACCTGATGGACATTTAAGGAGATCCAATAGTGCACCCATGATCAATGGCCTAAGGTTGATCTCTTTATGATTAATATATTAATTACCTGGGTGCACACAGAGCTGAAGTAGTAATTCCAGTTATATTCCATTTCAGTGATAATTCTCAAGTGTTCCAGAGAGAAGTTCTGCGCAGCAGAAGAAATAGCACAACTGTTGTAAACAGGCCTAACGTGGTATTCAATTATTATTCATATGCATTGCTGACATTGGAACAACTTTGGAAATTAAACAATGTTTAAATCATTTTTTCCCTTTTTTTTCCTCCATAGGTCCCATCATCTCCTATTCGTGTTCCGAGCACAAGGCTTCATCAGATTAAACAAGTAAGTATTGTCTAGCTGGATGATGTCTTTAGTAATGGTGATTGGCACAAAACCATTGTCTCATGCTGGGGGTAAGGAGTATATCTGAGGAACATACCAGAGCAGAGCTGCCAAGTCTCATGCTTTGACCGTGGGACTCGCGCATATCAACCTCTTCACACGCCACATCCCAAAATAAGTGAAAGCCTTTTTTTACTTTTTAGCACATCAGTACTATGTCAACCTCAGCATGTCTGCATAAAGCTTTTCTCATATTAGGAAACAACAGCAGCAGGGCTGCCAATAATGCTTTGACCGTGAGACTCAAACATATCGTTGGGTCACTGCTGCCTAATCTCACTCTAAACATTTGGTGAAACTTGCCACCCCTGTACCAGAGCAATGGACTTATTTTCATTTATTTTTCACAGAAACCCTGAAAATGGCAAGCTTTACTTGAAGTTATAATGCAAATCTAAAAATGCAAGCAGTGTGTGCACATGCCCACACCTGAGTGTAATAGGCCGCATTAGCTCTCAAACCTGTGGACAGACTTCGACTCTTGAACTGTAAAGTTCTCTAATTTGTCCACCCTGAATTGAATGTCTGTTGGGCCTTTTGAGTAAATGCTGTAAAACACTTATTCGCTATGTTTTATTTGCCAAAGTGATTTTAAGAGAGCTGTTAAACAAATACTAAGGATACAAATGTTTTGTGTGTGCCATCTCACAGGAAGAGGGTGTAGATGTGATGAACAGAGAAACTGCTCATGAAAGGTAACAAAATGGCATGACATAAATGCAAAAAAAGTGCCTTCATACTAGTATGAGGAATACAGGCCAGGATCAATATATTTCCTATTCACAGGGAGGTCCAAGCTGCCAGGCAGATAAGCCAGTCCTGGGAGGAGAGCTTAACTTTGGTAATGATTATTGCTTTGTTCTAATACTTATTGTATGTGTAGTTTTTAAACCACCATTGTATTGTATAAAACTGCATGTTTTGGCCCATGCTGGGTGTTGTTGGCCACTCTTTTTGTAGAGTGGACAAATGAATACATGCTAGATTAAACCACCTGGAGCTATCAGGGCCACCAGTCTCTCAAGGACAGACTGTGTTGGTAGTATAATGCTCCAACATTTATCCAATACATTTGTCTTGAAACTCACTGTGTCTGATTGTATTTACTTCATAAGTGTCTTCTTACAGAGTGACAATGATTTGGAGAAGTCTGCATCTTCATCTCCAAAGAGGGTAGACTTTGTGCCTGTGTCCCCAGCACCATCCCCTACAAGAGGAATAGGAAAAAAGGTGCAGCTCTCAACACTTTTGTAGCCATTAATGTTCTTGTACTAATTGATAGTAGTGCTAATAAAACGTATTATATCTTGCCAATTTCTCTTTCCTTTCTGCAAGTAGCAGTGTTTTTCTCCTTCACTACAAATCTTCGTGAGCAGCAATGGCCTAACCCCTAGCCCAATTCCCAGCCCAACGCAGCGCTTTAGGTGAGCACCTTATTGCTCCAATGGTAGTTTAGTCAATTATTCAGTGTAAAATAAACCTGGTTAGAAGTTATTTGCATAACACAGTAAATGGAAACGAAAACAATTTTATTTGTACAAAACTGAGCTTATTTTCTGTGTTCTCAGACAACGGAGTCAAAGCCCTATCAACTGCATTAGAGCCAGCATGCTTGGGCCAGTCAAACGCAAAGGTGGGTTACAAACATGGTGGGGGAAATATCAACATATGTTACAATCTTCTGGACTTAAATTTATAACTTCTGGGCATTATTTAGCTAATTCACTAAGTATAATTAAGACTAAAAATAATTGTAATAAAGATGCACATTAATTGCCAATGAATTATCAGCATGCTTCAGTATTCAGTTTGTATTGGCACATGCACAATCCATAATTTGCATGCTTGTTTTGTTTTTCATACATTTTTGAGGTGTGATTAAAAAGTGAATTATGCTTCAGTACTGTAAAACCATAGCCTCATGATATCCTAATCTCACAAACTAGTTTGACTTCACTGAGAATATCAGTTTGGAACACGTCAATTCCAAAGCGTATGTCATAAAGGTGGTGCTAATACATTTCAATGAAACTTAATTACATAGGATTGGACTTTTTAAGTAATGTTCTAAAGCTATACTGTATATATGTTCTCTAAGCCCTCCAGTAATGTTATAAAGCTATATACATGTTTAAAAAAAAAAAAAAAAAAGGATTGGACTTATTACCTAGAGAGCCAGTGGACCCAAAAATGTACATTCCTTGTTTTCTAAAAGGTTGAGAAATGTTTTTGCATTGAGGGGTTCCAGACTGAAAATTTCTCATATTTTATTAATTTACACCAGAAGCCTATTTTATTACACTTCCTATGATCTCTATTGACTCTCCTTGACTCGAGTTGGTTTGCAAGAGATGGGCGTTGTATATCATTCAAAGTCTATTCATGATTTCCCCAGGGCATTTGACCTTGCAGCAAGCATAAGAACCCTAATAAAATGTACAACTTCACCACTGAGTCTCATTTTCTTGTGTTGTGTGCATGTGGACTTTGACAGTGTGAAAGAGTAAATCTAAGGAAATGGCTGCTTTTTTATTTTATTTATTTTTAATATAAAGCAACCTAATCACAGGTGATTTTGACTATTGGAAGCAATCGTATGAAGGCATGTTTACAGCCACACGATAAGGGTGTGCCTCATTGCAAGATAAGCATGTATTTGCTTTATCTTCTTCTACAGACAGTGACTTTTGACAAATGCGTGGCAAGCTGTACTTGTGCATTGTTAGATTGTGACACGTTCGTTCTTTTCCTAATTCACTAAACACTTGCTCGACACGCCTCAAATTACCAATATATTCAAAGGGTTTCCTGGGCTATATATATATTTTTTTATTATCTGCTCTACAGGAGAGATGGAAACGGAAAGCCACCCTAAGAGGCTGTTCCAGGGGACCACCAACATGTTGTCTTCGGATGTCTCCCACCTGTCTGATCACAGTTCCTGGTAAGGCTAAATTAATGTAAATACATCAGAGGCCAAGTTCCTTCTAGGCTTGTTTTTCAGGTAGGGTGGAAAGAAACGCAAACCAATGTTATGGTTGTTGCTTGTTAATGGACAGGGATGAGTTGTTTTTTTCTTTCCTTCAAGGATATGGCCGTCTTTCTTCTAATGGTAAAATCTTCTGACTCACTAAATAAATCGGTGCTCCTGTGTTAAGGTGTGCTAAGCAATTGTAAACCAATACACTTGTCAAATTGTGGAAGTACCTCCTCATGGTCCGCTAGTGTTGTGTGCACACTTGCAGCCTTGTAAATGCTTGTCCAATTTGGGGGCGGATCTTCTGAGGCAGTACTCTATGGCATTGAAAGGAGAGATGTATTTGCTTTGAGGAGTTTATTTATTTGCAATAAATACTGCATTCATGGAAATGTGATGATTGTTGAGTGTTTGGGTTACTGTGTGCAGTCCTGACATGACTTTGTTATTTAGTCATTCTCCAGATTTACTGGATGGCAGTCTGAGCAGTATGGGCTCCTCTACTGGCTCCCCAGGAAAGATGGAGGGTGTTTCGCCTTCTTCCAGCAATTCACCTTTCCCTTCCCTCCAAGATATGTCCCCGAAGTGAATTTTCCAAATCACCAGACACTCTAAAGGGGGGGAAATACTTACCATAAAAAGCCCACCCCTTTCCAGCAGAAAGAGATTCTGTGACAGACCCTCCACCTTCTAACATTAGATAAAGTGGATTTTCTGTTTGCTTTTACAAAGCTGTTTTTCTTTGCTACATTTTGGAGGGTTTAGTTCTGTCTGAATTAAAGGAAACGAGAACTGTGGCTGTGTGCTTTGTTTGTACAGGCACGGTAAGACTGGTTACAGTGGAGGACTGAAGACACTATAAGCACCAGCTGCTAGTTGTGGACCCTTTTTTTTATGGTGCTTAGTCCTATAGAGATAATGTTTCTGTATGTATATCCTGCACATGCTGTATCAACACCAGTAATTTCACTGGAGAGACTGCAAGCACTGGACAAAAAAAATGTTTGGATGTGTTGACTGCTGGAGATCTTGTCCATATGCCTTTGTAAGGACATAGTCTGCATGTTTTGTATGAAAGGATTTAACTTATTTTCCTGCTTTGTAAGTATGTACATATCTAACTGTTTAATATCAGTTTTAATTTGGAAAGTTGCTGTGAGGTGAATGCAGGCACAAGGCTTCAACAGCAAAGGAAAAAATGTAAAGGAGCTTTTTTTTATATATATATATAAACCCCTCACCCTTTTCTACAAAAATAGTTTCAGTTGATATTCTATCTAAATTTTATTGTAAGGCTTGTAAAGGCTGTTAACTGATGTCTACTTTGGGCACTTATGCCAGCTCTTCTGACTTTGGGTAATGTTAAATGCTTATTTATTAGGCAACAGGTTTACCAAGCAGTTAATCACAGAATGAGCAGATGGCTACCACTGTTGGGATATAAACACTAAGGTCAATGCTGAAATGTGTTTGTCAGGCCATTATGGTACAGTAGGCATACAGCAAATATGATTAAAGACAGATCCTCATGCTTTCTGCCATAAGATTGTCCGGGGGGGGGGAGGGGACTCCTCCTGCTTTTGTTTTATATCCATAAGATGAGGTTGACACTGAAATATTTAATCAGAGCTTCAACTGGTGGAATATGCTATAAAATGGTGCCATTACATTTCTGAACAGGGACGTGTTTCTGCTGTGGTCAGATCATTCAATCTTTAAATGTTACAAAGTTTAAGCAGGGAAAGCTCAAAGGAAAACTACATTTATCTCTAATCTAAAGAGTTTTACACACAATAGATTTTAGTTGTACAAGTGGTTGTCCCAAACGTCTTGTATATGTCTGAAGTACCCTTTTCTCTGTTAAAGTGATTGTAAATCATTTATATCAGTGACCTTTTTATTTTATAGTGCTGTTTGTTTGATTCATCCTTTCTTTATACAAAATGAAAAAAGGGGTTAGATCTTAAAGCTCTGCTGTCAACATAGTTGAAATGTTTTCCAAAATTATTTTTTATTGGTTGAAGTTTGATGATCCAGGGTATGACTTTGACAAATATTAAACTGAAATTATCTAATATTTTAGGGTCATCTGTTTTGGTTAGCATGAGTGGTATCCTTGTCCTTTGATGTTCTAAAATGAGAATAAATTATCTTTAATATTTCTATGCAGTAAACTTTAGGTTATTTTTCACTTTAAAATGTTTACTTCAAATGTGTATACATTTTTCTTTTCTCCAGCTTTCGAAAATGAATGCTCTGGTCAGAATTCCAAGATCCTACACTAGAAATATTTGTATTTTCTGATAAACATCCAGACCATAGCATACATTATTTTATTTTAAAGAGATTCATACTTCTGGCTGTATACGCAAGACTTCTATACACACTGCCAAACAATTGTGTTCACTTTATTAAACATATGAAGCATTTATATGGTACAACAAAACAAAAAACAAAAATCATTGTCAAGTATTTTCATAAGATGTTTGCTTTTTGGATGATAAAAAATAACTCGCAATGTATCCACACATGCAAATAACTGCATTTAGTCATCAGTCTATAAAATCAAATGTTTAATTAAACATAATATGAGTAGTTACAGGTGAAGACCATAACAAAATTTTAATGGCTTTATATACATGAATAGTGCTTGTGTGTGACACCATTCACACTCAAGTTTGCCATATTGTGTTACACTTCTAGCAATGGAAGTATAGACATAGGAAACATCTAAATTGAATGTCCTTTTGTTTTTTTAACAAGCCCTTTTCAGGGCCCCAAATAAGGGCAGCGCCTTTGAGAATACCACACCTTTGACTGACAGGGTGACTATCTCAGTTTGCATCAGTTCAGTTTTGTGTTAGTTTGTCTATAATTTAAAGTTATGCTAACATGTTTGTTTCAGGGAAGTAGGTGAATTAAAAACCTATTATATTCCCCACTCCCTGACAGTCAACACAACCCATTAAAGCATATTGTAGGCTTGGGTTTGTATTTCTTCACCTTGTGTAGTCTCATTTATCTTGAACCACATCACTTCACGTTCGCAGGATGACCATTGTAAGGAGACCTAGGATATAAAGCAGTAGAGACATTCAAATTGCATATTTCTACACTATCATGTAAAACAATGACATTTTATATTTAAAGTCAGAGAATGCAATTATATATTGGTTTAAAAATAAAAACCTATTCGAACTGGTTTAGTTTCATGAGAGGTTAGGTTATTGAAAGAATAACTTAAAGGGTGTGTCATTTTAATTTAATTTGTGTTTTGTTCAGAAGTTAATTTAACATAAGATTATGATTAAAACATTGACAGAGGATAGCAGGAAATTAAATCACTTTATTCTCCAACAACACAGCATTTCTACCATGGTTTTGTCTTGTGCACTGACAACGATATGATCTGGGCAGTCTGAGGTTACATTGGGGATATTGCAGAGATTACTGTTTGAATGCAATTGACAAATTATATTACTGTAATTACATTACTGTACAACCCAAGGAAAAACTAATCCAGTTTGAATAGTGCTCACATCTCTTAAGTATCCTCATGTCAACGCACCAAGAACATAAGCAGCTACAAGTTTCTTGTTAACACTTAAGTGGAGGTAGACAGGCACAGTAGATTCGTGCTCCCCCAGGGTCGGGAGCATCAGGGCAGCCATACACACCAGGCCAAGCAGTACTGTCAACACACTGGGGCCTCCAGAAACAGCACGAGTCTCTATTAAATAAACAAACCGATAGTAAAGATCCCCCACTCAAATTAAAGAAAAGGAGGAAGGTAGAATGAGAAAATGCATTTCTAAAGAGGATGTAGCGCTAAACTATTATATTTTAAGAATGTCACAAAATGTCTGCCGTTCATACATACTATGCTACTACAGCTAGTTAGGCATGATATAAAAACAGAAAGAAAAACTGAATATTTACACAATGTGTTGTATGGTTTGTTCTTCGACGTAAAATGATAATCTGACAAGCAAACATGAACAATCCAACCCACCTTCATACATTCATTTGGCAATGAACAGGAAACACAATGTAGTTCTCATTTCTAGCTTGTTACCAAAATACACTTGTTTGGCGCCATCTACTGAATAAATGTGGAATCACGCCACTTGTAGTTTATGACGCGTTTCTGGATGTTTACCATACCTGTCTGAAATGAAGTCTGTTCAAAGAACATGCTGTCTGCAAGTTGCTCTTTGATTCTGCGTTCCTCCTCTGGAGGTCGGGGGCTATGTAGCTCTTGTGTGGCGGAGGGTCGCAATGTGGCAGTCACCTCTTTACGACCCAGAGCCTTCCGCTGGCTCTGCTCTGACACCTGCAGCCGGAACTTGTCATATACCCCATAATGGCAGGCACGCACATCTCTGTGTCTGATCACTCTGAGCACAAACACAGACAGTATGATTGGTTTATTCATCTCATTAGAAAACATTTGTCAACACAACACTTATAAATAAATAAATAAATAAATAAACAAAAATGAATAAAGAAATACATTGTTCCAACAATCTCCCCACCTACTCAATTACAAACATGTAAAGCTAATATAATGTATACTTCCTACACATATTATCAGCATTTAGCACAATTAAATAAATAGAGAACAAAGAAATAGAAAGGCTACACTAAAATCCTGTGTCATATGCTTGTAATACTGTACTGTATGTTGCTACAACAATGCACAAACACATGCCATGATTACTACTCACATGTCAACACAACACTGTGGTTTAACAGCACCAACAGCATCCACCACACTGTATTTGTTAGGCGCTGTGCACAGCACTGATAAAGAAATTATAATATATTAGAATGGTTCTACAGTACATTGACATACATGGCAAAAAAAGCATTGTGGTTTGAATGTTGTTTGCTTTTCCCACCGACCTTTAAATTTGAGAGCGAACTCATATGGGTTGTAGAGGGTGAGCACTTGTTTGTGAGATGTCTGCTCATCTGCATAAAAGACAAGCTCAGTGGGAAACACGAACACGGGAAGGCTTCCTTCCACTAGCTCAGGCTGTCGATTCTGCTGCTGCATTGGCTCCAGCTGAGCTATCTTCCCTGTCCCGTCCACGGTCTAGCTGGCCCACCTTGTAGCCAAAAATCCTGCAGATGTGTGAACGCCTTCAGGTGGAAATGTTACTCCCTGTTCTTAACTGCTCATGACCGTGACATGGTGAAGAGCTAACAGAAACATAAGTGGATACATTAAGGACGGCTTTAACCAATATCAAAGTTAGTGACTCCACGTGGCTAATCACGTGTGCGTGTTTACTTGGAATAGGAGTTGAGGGAACAAACCATCGGTGTTGCAACATGGTTACCAGAGTAGAGAAACACATATTATTATATTACATAAGTCATAATGATATCAAGCGCCTAAACATTAGAAAACCAGATATATGGCACACATTATTCATGTTGTATAACACGTAATTTGGAATACAACTGAAATAATATCACATTATTACTGTAGATTATAAAATGGCAAGGAGACAAGTACATAATCCGGAGATACGACAGTAAAATAGATTAACAACTTGGTGTGTATTACAAGTAGGTTTCTTTGTCAGCTGCAAGTGGCAGACAAAGAAGCATATTTAATGTAATGCTAACAGAGAACAGAGCGTCACAGTCTGCTAACCTAGCTGGCTAACAGTAGGACAACACCGATAACATTAACCGCGTGTGATGTCAGCATCAAAAGCACATACCAGTTTTCACAATGCTTGATTTGGGGTCGCATGAAAGGCTTTTTTTTACCTTATTACCGTCAATACACGGGTTAATTTCGTGCTATCACAAATGCTACTGATCCCACCCTGCTCTGCTTCTCTCTCTTTTGGTTTTTCCTTTGTCAACATACTGCAGACCGCGCAGTGGATTGTGGGATACAGGAGGGCTAAGGAATTCCGCCAGAGCCGACCGAAGCAGACTCATTACGTCAACAACATGGACACCAACATGTACTGTAGCCTACTCTTGATGGAAAAAAACTACAACAAAACTCATAACTGCTGACAACCTTAAAACCACAAAATCATTATATATCGTAAATGTATACATTAAACCACACTGTCGTTATTTCTGATTCCATCATTAACATGTTTAAAATGTTAAATAAAGTAATTTCGAATAGTTTGTTATATTATGTAAAACCAGTAAGATTTCTGGAATCCATACAGCGTTGTTTTCAACCAAAAAAGAGGCGTGTACAAAAGCCTTTCAAGATGGAAGATAGATTCTATACTAACACAAACGCGGTTATCAATCCACAAAAGGCATCAAACAGCCCCTGCAGTCCTACGAGCCATATTAAATGGTGTAGTACCAACATCAGAAAGTCTGCATATGATAATGAATGTACTATTTTCCCTGCCGTAACGTCTGTCCCTCCCAGCCCCCACCGATCATCTTAACACTGCACTAGGCACACCAGGGAGGGGGGGGGAAGAGAGAGAGAGAGAGAGAGAGAGAGAGAGAGAGAGAGAGAGAGAGAGAGAGAGAGAGAGAGAGAGAG
>JAODUG010003666.1:0-11103 GCA_027564795.1 Aphredoderus sayanus
GAGGCCTCTCTGCCATCTTAGCCTCTGCTCCCTGCCACTCTCTACGTCACCCCCTCCACCTTACCCTCCGCCCTGCCCTGCCTTCTATCAGGCTGTCCCATAGCTCTGTCTCTCTCTCTCTCTCTCTCTCTCTCTATCTGTGTCTCTCTCTCTCTCCGACCCCTGATAAGTGGCCCTCAGCGCACACTCTGCCTGTGTGTGTGTGTGTGTGTTTGTGCACCATGCCTGGGCCTAATGGAGGGAGATAGCAGCCAGAGGCACACACACACACACACAGAGGGCGGGCTGCTGGATTACAGACAGACAACAGACAATGTAATGCCATAACACGGGGGTGTTTGTGTCCATTTAGCTAGTCTGGCATCACACGACGATCTGGCCATTTAAAGCAGGTGGTCCTTTTCTTTACGTCAGGTGTTCTAAAGACAGTAGGCCCATAAACATGCAAACGATTCTTTCCAAATGTCCCATGAGCCTCGTACGACCACGGTGAGGGGGGTGGGACCTTTAGTTTGGGAACCTCTGCATTTTCTTGATACAATGGTTTGTGACGGGTTTGTGGCTGTAGTTTAGCCTTGTCCTGTGGTGCAGCCATATAGTGTAGCAGGATATGGGCTACACACACACACACACACACACGCACACGCACGCGCACACGCACGCACGTCAGCTCACGCGGCCCACATACACCTTTCCTCCCATGCAGGCAGCTGGGCCTGGTTGAGGGCATTCAAGTCTAATGAAATATAGCAGCCCCCCAGTTCAAAGGCTCCACAGTAGGGCCGCATGATGGAGATGTTTCCAGAAGCTTTATGACGCCCCGCTTCTCTCCTCCTCCTCCCCCCTCCCGTCTTTTGATGGAGCCAGCAGGGGCCCCTTGTTCTGGCCCATTAGTGTAGGAAGCAGGGCCCGGCCATAATAAGTAAGAGAGGCGGCTTCCGTTTGCCTTTGGAAGTGGAGGCGGCCATGTTGCCGCCGTACTGTAGCGTACAGTATGCTAATGAGGCGCGGTGAGAGTGGTCTTATTCTCCGTGTCACCCCGCTTTCATCCTCCAGCCTGTCTCTGTTCCTCTGGTCTCTGCGGCCTCCCGTGTCACCCAATAGCTCCTCGTCCACCATTCCCACCGCCGAGCCGGTTGCTATTCAGCCCACATCAGATGGGGCCGAAGAAAGAGCCATTGTCCAGGCCGGCCTTGCCCTGGTCTTATCTATTGATTGGAAATGCGAGAGGGGAAAATGGAAGGTATTGATTACCGCACTGGGTGCAGTTTGCTGGGCAGGACGTCTGGGGGAGAAAGACAAGACGGCATTCTTCAGCCGTCGCTGCCTGGCGGCTGTCATGGCCGCTCCTCCACCAGGGCTGTCTCTCTGTCTCTGTCTCGCTCCCCCTCCATCCATCCAGCCCCGCTCTGTGTCCTCTCCTTTCACCTTTTTACCCCCCACCGGCCTCTATTCTTGGATTGCCAAGGTGGCTCTCTCTCTCTGGCCGATGCTAATCTCTGCTTGTGAAATGTATAGCCTGGCACAGCAGTGGTGGCCCAATAGAGGCACCGGCCTTTCACACACTCCCTGAGCCGGGGTGACGGCCTCACCTTTCGCCCCCCTACCCCCGCCCAGCGCTCACGTGTGTTACTTGTGTATTCTTTGTTCTGCTTCCTCGCGCGGCGCCTCTTTTGAGGTGCAGCGCGAATAAATATGTACAGTAAAGAAAGGTGAACATCATTGAAAATATATGGCCATTGTATTATTATAAAATACTATAATTATATTATTTCTTTATATATATGTACATTTTTTTAATTGAAATTGTATATATCTGTGACCTCTCGGTGGTGTCACGGCCCCCTGACTTATAAACCACTGCATTTGAGTCCAGTTCGCTGCCACCGGCCTGCTAAGAGAGACATACTCATCTGTCTGCTCCTGTATGGTCTGCTGAACTAATGCCCCAGCCCTGCTGGGTGGGAGGAACATTCTTCCACCGTTATCAGTCCCCTTTAGCGCCTGTTAGCCTTTGTGTAAATACTGCGAGTATTGAAGACAAATTCCTTCAGATGGGTGTTTATAAAAGTATCGATTCTCCACTGTCTCGTAGCGTGCTTGGGGGCTGTTGACACGCAAGTAAATCTCGAATTTGGCCAGAGATTAAGGAAAGAAATGCCTTTTCATTAGGTGATGTTTATGGCATTGGGGCGGACTGCGTAGCATGTATCATCGACTTGTTCTCATTGTGGTCGGCTGAGGCCCAGGTGTTCTCTGTTGGAGCGTCTGTCAGCAGACAGGCCAAGCCTTTTTTGTTTGCCCTGATTATAAAGACCAAAGAGCCTTAAAAGAAAATCCATGTTCACATCATTACAAATCCACAGGTGTTTCGGTGAATGAGAATGTAAATGATGAGAGGTGCCTTATGAACACAGCATAAGCCTGCCAGCCCACATTCTCACGTGTTGTTAAAGCAGGGTGTCTCAAAGTGATGGGAGCCTACAGTGGGTCACGGGATGGTTTTGGGGAGGCAACAAAAAATGTATTTGCCGCAGTGGATGTCGTCTCGTCACACCGACTGCTCGTTAACCTGCTCGCACTGCTTCATAACCTGGCTGTATTTAACCTCAGTCACCCTGCTGAATGTAGTCCTTTCTCTTAAAATGTACCCATCACCAAATTGAGAAAAGAAAAACAGAGCTAATTCTGTGAGCAGCTCCTCCTCTTCCTCCTCTATGAAAGATTCCATTCACACATTGCGCTTGGCTAAAATAAGTGCCCACACCGGCCCTGAAGTACAGGAAAGCCCATGCAACCATGTGTATCATTTTCCCATTTATTCGGCTGCTAACAATCCTAACCGTTTGAGTAAACCTTCTGCAGTGTCCATCACTTTGTTGTAAATCTCTGCCTTATTCCCCATTCGGCGTGGTCTCTGTGGGACAGGTAATGCCCACTTCGGCTAACAGCACAGTGAACCTCAGAAGACTAGAACCAAAACAAACAGGGAGACGTCCTGCTTCGCTCCTTGTATGGTGCGATTGCACACTGTGTTCGGATGTCTTTATCTATGAATGATATGGCAATAATTTCCTGTTCGCCATGCCTGGTTTGCACATAGTGGGCTTTTAACTCAAGGTTAGGAGAACCTGTCCTTGAGAATGGGGCAGAGGGGAGGAGGGTTTTATTGAAGAAAAAAGGATGGTAATCACGCAGATAGCACAAACACTTATTAAGTTATTCAGACGCCGGCCTTGATTTCAGCACCTCAGCATTTGTTTTTAAACAGTACTTCAAAAGCTTTTTTATTTTTTCACAAAAACAAAGGAGGAAATCATTTGTAGCACATTCCGTGCACTCTGAGCAGCCTGCTGAGCTTTTAGTGTATTAAGCCCCCAGCTCAAAGGTTAGAGTGGTAGAGAGTGCTCTCAGAACAAGTCCACAAAATGTTGCACCCTGTCGGAATTTTTTGCTTGAAAATATAAAAACACCATTGAGATATTCCTCTGGCAGGCAATTATTATTTCATCACATTAAAGCCAGGAAATGGCTGTGGCTTTAGCCAAAGCTTGGATTGGCAGTGGCAGGCTTGATGGGGATCAATGCACCAGTTTTGACACTTTCCTGCAAGTAGACCTTTGGCATGAATCAGGCCTTGTTTGACGTGGCCAGGGTCCCCCTCTATGACTCCTGTAATCCAATAGGAGCACTGGCTTCAGTGGTTTTTGAACCAGGCTGTGAGCATACATAAGAGTGGAGGAGGAGGCTCCACCCTCTTATTTTTCCGAGAGGCTTTCATAAGGCCATTGTCTTACAGGATCAACACAGTCCATATGAGCGCCGGAGCCGTGACCTGTTTGTGGTACTAAGCTTCCACTGGAGATGGAACACTGAGGGCCTCTGTTCTGCTCCCCTGGTAGCAGAGAAGTGAGCTATGGGCCAGCTCAAAACGGCCAAAAAGGCTGCGGTCACGTTTTCCCCACAGACATAAACAGTGACACTTCCAATTTCCTGTGCATGCTGTGGACCAGGAAAAACCATCCGCAGAGAGGAAGGACTTTACTGTGTGTGTGTGTGTGTGTGTGTGTTTACGTGAGAGTGTGAGTGCAGCACAAAGGCTGGGGAGTAGAGGGAAACGGAGGTTTGCGTTGATGAAGCACATCTTAGGATTCACTTATCTGCCGATGACGTGTTCAGCACGCATTGGAAAGACAGCGCTCATACTCCCCTTTGTGACCTGTGGCTCACATCATGTAAAAGCATTATGTCAAGTCACGTACTCTGTGTGTTTGTCTGGCGCTCGTAGAGTCCAGATTTACTGGCCCAGAGGGAGACCGTGGGCCGGGCTGAATCTCTGTACCTGTAGCTGAGGTACATCTGTTGGCAATGTGAGGAATTAAACAGCCAAATGGAGCTGTTTGAGTAACCCCCTCCACCTCACAAACCTCAGCCCATCAATATAATGACGTTCTTGTTTACCATATGTGTGAAATGCAGCAGTGGAATGCGACTGTGTGAGCGCGCGTGTGTGTGTGTGTGCGTGCGTGTGTGTGTGTGTGTGTTTTAAGAGAGGCCATGTTTATTTACACTTTATTGTTTTTACTGCTACCAGACTGACCATTTGTGTTGGGACAGAGAGAGTCTGCTGTGTGTGTGTGTTTTCTCAGGGATGTTGGCGCTATAATCTTTGGTTGCATTCCCTTCCCTCTCTCTGCTCTCTCCTCTGTTTAGTTGCCTGTTGAGGGTCTTTGTTTGCTTTATGAGGGGCCTGGTGGTCTGTGCTCAGGGTCAGTAGTGGTGCAGGCCCTCCTAACTCCATCGTGGTGTGTTTCAGCCCGTTCAACGAGAGAGAGAGAGAGAGAGAGAGAGAGAGAGAGAGAGAGAGAGAGAGAGAGAGAGACCGTGCTGTGGCCTGCACAGTTCCCCCACCCCCCCCCACCACATCTTTGATCTCCCATACGCCATGAAAAGCCAGAGCCAGAACCGCTTGCCCTTGCGGTCTGCGATGGATGACAAGGCTTGTCCAATTATTACAATCTGGTCTCAGTGATTCTGAGTAGTCAGACAAAGAGGGTGACAAATGTTCCATCTGTCTGAAACGAAGCACAATTCAGTTGGTGAAATTACATTTCATGTAATTTGCTAATGTGGATCCTGGCTGTCACCAGCCGGTCTGCGTGTAGATTATTACTAGTCAACAAACCGTTTCCAGCGCTGCTGGGATAATACTTTATTTATATGTGATGCAGTTTTCCTAACTGTCAGCAGAGCATGTGTGTGTGTGTGTGTGTGTGTGTGTGTGCATAACCAAAAGTGACAGCAGCTGTGTGTCTCCGCAGGTCCCCCGCGGGTGGCTGAGAAGGTGGCCCATAGGCAGGCAGCTCGGCTGGGCAGCGCCATCAAGCTGCCGTGCCCCGTGGAGGGGGACCCCCCCCCGCTCAACATGTGGACCAAGGACGGCCGCAACATCCACAGCGGCTGGATCCGTTTCCGTGTGCTCCGCCTGGGCCTGAAGATAAAGGAGGTGGAGGCGGAGGACGCGGGCACCTACATCTGCAAAGCCACCAACGGCTTTGGCAGCGTCAACATCAACTACACGCTCATCGTCATCGGTAACTGCGGCTAGTGTTTTAGCTTGACGCTGCCGAGTGTGTGCTGCTGTTGTTGAGGGTACAACGCACGGCTTGCCCTCGGATTTGCCCATGTTGTAACCGTTGTGTTGGTTTGGAACTCTGACAGGCTGGCATCCACCTCTACTCCTCCCCCTTCAGCGATCACATTGTGCTGGCCCGCTTCCCACAATAGTCACACACACGTTTTGCATTTCAAACATAAATGGGGGGCCACAGAACATGGGGTTCTGGGGGCTCTATGACACAAGTGTGCCCGTGAATCCTGCGGTATCGCATACCCGCCTGCGTGTAATGTGTTTTCCGCCAGATGCCTTTGTCATCTCCCAGGGCCCATATTATGTTTCATTCTCATTAAGTTCAATCTGGCATCTTGCAAGGAGTGAAGTCACCTGCGTGGTAACTCGCTGTGACTCAGACCACGTCATCTCTCTGCAGTCCAACACTCTTATCAGGTTGCAGATGTTAATAGACGCCCCTCGCAGGAGGTCACTGTCTGAGACAAGTGGATTTATGGCGGCGTTAGTGGCTGATCCTCTCCTCTGTTGTATCTGCTGTGGCCTCTCCTCCCAGCCCTAATGTCAACAGCAGCGCGGGATATTGTTTCATACCCCTTCATCCCCGGTAACTCAACAGGATCAGTCCTTCTTCTTTGCCCAGGGTTACGCTCTGTAGAAGCACCGGGTCCAACGAGAAACACCTCTGTTTGTCTACGAAGCAACGTGGCGGCCCTTTACAACCGGGCCGTCGAGGATGGAGCCCACATTGTCTGGCCCGTTTCCCTCAGCGCGCACTGTGCTATACGCGTGCCGAGCGCCTACAGTATGCTTCCTCTGCTGTAGCGCGGAGCGTGATGAATCAGCGTGGTGGAGCGTGAAGGCTGTGTTTAGTTTAATTACTCTAAGATGCCTAATTAGGGGCCGAGGCTCACAGAGGGAAGTGGGGGCACAGGGGGCTCCAGAGGAGGAACTCCAACAGCCGGTCTCGTGACGGCTTCTCCGCCAGGCCTCGCTCCAAAACAAGACCCCTAATCAGGCGGATGGGGAAAACACAGGGTTCTGCTTCTCCTGTGTGTTACAGCAACTATGTCAATGAGAAGGGATTCGTTATTTTGGGACGTTTAAATATGAGGTTGCAATTTAGTCTAAAGATTTTTGCAGAGAATAAACTTAGAAATAGAGGTTCTGTAAGTTCACAATGCAGTTGTTCCACATATGATGAAAGTCAGTAATGGTTGTGTCTGTAGTCACTGTATTGCATTGGAATAAATTACACTTTTGTTGTATATCAACATATAAGTAGCCAAAGCTAAATTGTCAGATTGAGTTTTTGAGATAGGAAACTACTGTGTGAGTCACTAGGAATTGTTTCACTACTTGGAAATGGTTCTCTAAAATCGTCGTTTATAATACGCAGTGGGTAATTGATTAACTCTTAAACTTTATAAATATGGACATTAGAAACATTTTTCTGATGGATCATATATAAACACAAAAGCACACCTCCTGTGTAATTCACATCGTGATAGATAACATCGTTCTCACTGCCACTCTACTGTGTGATTATGTGACAAATGATTTATCTGGCTTGGCTACTGCTGCAGCATGACTGAGTGAGAATGAAGACTTCAGGCTGCATGTTGTGGTGCAAGCTAACCGGGAGATCAGCTGGGAAGATCTGCTCAACGTGTTTGTGTGTGTTGTCTTTACTCCCACCCAGTGCTGAGGAAAGAAATTCTATTGGCAGTTCAGAGTTTTCCACTCACAAGTATATTTCCATAAGATTTTTATCAGTAGCGTTTTTTATTTATTTATTTATTTTATTCATCTCTATGGAGTTTGTAGAGACCATTGAGTTTGTAGAGACCATCTGGTCAGTGTTCATTCTGATCTAGTTTGTTCCATTTCCTACTGTACTTGTGAGATCTGCATGGTGAAAGCACACACAGACATGTTCTGTAGCTCCGTTTACTGAGACCGTAGATACCTTCAAATGAGTGCTGTGTTTGTTTTTATAGATAATTACACCTTCAGGGGGGGTCCGCTGCATTCGGGGTGCTGTTATTCAACCGCGAAGATTAGGGGTGCCTCACTTTCCAAGTACTGACAGCCCTGAAAGTCATGGCCGGAGAACCAACAGCCAAAATGGTGCACGATTATCATGAGCAACTCTTTCCATTAACCTTGAATCAGCTAATTGCCAGGCATTTTAATGCTCTGCGTAGGTAAGCCAGTGAGCCAGTGACCTAAGGGAAGTCTGTGTTTCCAAGAGAGAATGGGAGGGGGAGGCATTTATTGGTAATGGTGTAAATGATGGGTCGCTTCCAGTGTAGCTCAACATACAGTACACCATGTCGGTTTATTATTTGTCTCTGGGTTATTTGTGATGTTCAGAATGAAAGGAGAGCGGTGAAAACAGTTCAAACGCCGTCCAGGGGGAGACACCGATGCAAAATTGGCAACGTTTCAAGCTCAGGGTCCCGAAGTGAACAGCGTGCTTTTTAAACATTACAGCCTGGCTGGCCTGGGACACGCCACGGGGGGGGGCAGGAGAAAGACACCAAGAGAAAGAGACCGTAAAGGAACGGCGCAGGCCGGAGGGAGGGTGGAAGAGTGTGGGGTTTTGCAGGGGGGGTATGGGGGGGTTGGGGGTGTTCACCACGACTGGAGAGATATCCTTCCCTCCATCTGCCAGTGGACAGCCTGTCCTCCCCTGAGCTATCCCAGGAATCTGGTCAGCCAGTGCAACATGGCGCCTCCTCAATCCCCCTCAGCTGGCTGTTTGGGCCCTGTTTAGGGTGGTCTCCTGACAACTGGCCCCCATCACCTTCCAGCCATCCAGCCCTTGCCGCCCCCCACTCACACTGACTGGTGCATTCACCAGCAGTCCGTCAACAGCCACTCTGACTAGAGCCGGCATCATATTAACGGAGGATTAGTGTTGGATTTAAATGTTTGCCCGTATGCGCTGACCGTCAGTCTTTCAGGTGTACGGACGGCTGCACTTTACATTTCTACATGAAGTTGGAATGCCTTTTGCGAGTCTTAATATTTCCCTCTCCTGGGATGTTGTTAGGTCAAACTGCCTAACAACCTGCCTGTGTGACTAATCACATAGTGATCCTAGCTGTTTATGACAGCTCCACAGTGCATTGCATGTCCAATATGTACTGTATAATACTTTATCTGGACATAAGAATGTCCCCAGTAACATCTGGAGCTCATTGTGACCCCTAAATCATAGGGCCTTCTTCTGCAATGCAGCTGGTGAACAAGGCCAGGGGAGTGGTTTTGGTGGCCTATTTCCTGTACTTGGATTTGTGAATGAAGTGATATAATCGCATCATCTACCCACATCAGCACACTATAAAATAAATCAGCTGATAGCGCTTTGAATGTATTAATGTATTTTGTGTTTACTGTATGCAAGCAGGCAGTATTTGAAACTGTACCTCTGCTTAGGCTACATGGATAAAGTACCAAATCAAGGTGCATTCTACTTAACTTGAGACTAGGGGATAAACACTTTACACGCTCACTCACATTCATCACTGTTTGTTTAAACTTGTTTTTTAGCATTGTTGAAATATTAACAACAGGGCAACCTTTGAGGTGTCCTGCCTTCCCCAGGCAAGGCTGGTGAGCCAGCATTGTGCGAAGACAATAGTGGCAAGCCATCGTTTTCAACGAATAAAGGGCGCCATTGTTTCCAAGAAACGCCAAAAAGGTGGGTGTAATTGTTTTAAACAACCACCCCCCCCCCCCCCCCCCTAAAATAAAACCCCAGCAGTCCAGGAACGTGTTCTGTTTGGATTGGGAGGTTCAGGAGCAGGGAGGAATGTGGAGAGCCCAAGTGAGCAACAGAGAAATATTTCTTCCAATGAAGGCAGTTTCTTAAAGGAATGGGTTATTATAGTTGGCCAGTTAAAGCCCCTCAAATAGCCATGACATCATGCCTGGGCCTGGTGCTCCAGGGGACAGACAATGGAGGGTTTGTGCCCAGAGAACCCTGGAGAGGGGTTTTGGGGGACTCAGAGGGCGGCAGTGCTCAGGGGTTAGAAGTCACATCTGGCCTCTTTACCTGCCCCAATTGAACAGTAAGAGGGAATCAACTGTGCCAAACTGCGTTTACACAAACTCATTTTTGAGGTTACGCCGAACGGAATTTTAAGGCCAGGTTCAATATGGACAGAAATGCCATATTCGCCAACTGCAAAAAAGCAGGAAGATAACTCAGTCACTTCCGGTTGGTTTGTCAAACATCAGCATTTGAGTGGCATATCTAATGTGAGTTGGCACCCCAGTAGGCTAATATTCTGACACCCAGCTCTTTTTTTCACCACATAACCAGTCTGTCATTGCAGTGGGTTGCAATAAACCTAATGTAATAAGCCTGCTTTTATTAATTCATCAATGCCTAACTCATATTCGATTTCTATCAGAAACATTATGTCAGACATTGACATGAACTCCACAGCTGTCTCCTGGAACTGGGCTTATAAAAACTGATCATATTACTCACAAATGCTACAGCGCTTGACCTTAACACACCCCTGCTTAGAGGATCATATCCTATGATGCTGCTAAAATTACTATACTGTAGGGCCTGATTGGTTTTATGTTTACTTTGCCATGAACGCTGTCAGAGACAGCGCAAAGAAATGTAAACCTATAGTACCGAATGTATTTCTGTCTACAAAAGTATCAATATTCCTGAATATCTGTAGTATTTCAAAGGACATGTCATTGCTGCTATTGGACTTCAAATTATATAATCATCGAAGGAAAAGAAGGCAAACTATTTGCTGTTGGTCATAACCATCAGTTAAAGCTTTTAGGGCAATTTAGTACAGGTTTAATACACTTTTGGTTAAAAATGCGTAATATTTTCGTAAAATCTTCAGCGTTCAACTCTTCTACTTGTGTGTCAACAGATGATTCTGGCTCTGATAAGACTGGAGCTGGGGCGGCAAACGTACCGGAGGGAATACAAGGTAGGCTAAAGGTGTGGTCTTGTCATAATTAGCAGCGGTAATTAGCAGCGGTGTCCTCAAACACACCCGTGTGGCGTCCCCCGTAGTGCCACCCCGCTTCACCCAGCCCGCCAAGATGAGGAAGAGGGTGATAGCTCGCCCCGTGGGCAGCTCCGTGCGCCTCAAGTGCGCAGCCAGTGGCAGCCCGCGGCCCGACATCGCGTGGCTGAAGGACGACCGGCCGATGACGGAGCGAGAGGTGGGCGAGGGGCGGCAGAAGAAGTGGACGCTGAGCCTGAGGAACCTGGCGCCGGAGCACAGCGGCCGCTACACCTGCCGGGTCTCCAACCACGCCGGGGAGATCAACGCCACGTACAAGGTGGACGTCATACGTAAGTGCCGGAGAGGACTGCCTCATTAAAGGTGCAGTCAGCCACAGTTCAGTTTTGTACAATTCAGCTTCTCGATGGCTTCCCCTTCCGTCTTACAATATCAACAACAACATCCTATATATATATA
>JAODUG010003667.1:0-11102 GCA_027564795.1 Aphredoderus sayanus
AAATAATTACACTCAGCAATGCCAATTGAAAAACACACAAATCATACACAATCAGATGGCGCCGCCGTGTGGCCAAATGCGTGATTTCTGAGTACATTACGAGGGTTAAGTCTTCATTTGGCAAACAAAGAAGCAGACACTGACAGTGCAATCAACAGGACAACTTTCACAACTTGTATTAATTTTTATGAAAAACCTTTTTGATACTTTTGATGGGTTGACCTTTAAACGATAATAAATAGCCTAATTGAATTACTGAATGACAGTTTCAAACTTCATAGGTACAATATGATCCACTATTTTCTTGTCTGCCTTGATTAAATTATGTTATACTCTGATGATAAAGAATCTAACCGATCCAATGTGTCAAATAATTGTCCATAATGACAGGTTTAAAACAATGTGCATAACCCCTTGTCATACTCATGTCGTGTCCACGCATGAATGTGTGCGACAGTTGCCTACACAGGTTATCTTGATGAAAACAATGTAAGTCTCACTGCAATCCAAATATTTTATTTTCCTAGGATAGTATTTTTGTGTAGAAAAAATACAAATGATAGCCTAGGATGGACACTCAAACAACACAAGAATGCTTAGCATGTTGAACAGTGGTAGCCTAAGCTTACTGAAATGGTTTTACCATAGTGCACAGCAATTAATGACCTCAACCCATAAAAAGAACTGGCCAAATGGCTCAAAATCATCTGAAATTGACATCCTAGATCAGTGGTACTCATTGCACATGCACATTTTCAATAATACAATGTGTTTAATGCAGACCTGAATCACATTGTTCTGAATATAGCATATATATTTTTGGTTCCCTAGACGGCCAATTTAACTGTAACTGAGCTAATGTACAGCGATCGACTCACTTAACATTTGCAGTCTGTTTACATGAATGGAGGGATCGATTTATTATTAGAACAAAATGTAAATATGGCGAAAATTAAGTTGAAAGGGAAGAGCTGGAGAACAGCATGGCAGCTGTTAACAAGAAACCACCAGGGAATCCGAAAAACAAGGTTGGCAGGGAAATGCTGCTAGCTAATGTGAGAGAATACAGTCAATTGAAGAAGAACACAGTAAGTTTGCCAAAAGATAACCAGTTGTTTAAAACAATCACATTGAGAGTGCCATATCGAGTAACACCATGCATTTGAGAAAACATATCAGCCACAAAGCAACCTCAGAAAGAACAAAATAGCACAACTCAAAAAACAGGACAACAACAATGTATTTACACATTTAGCCCTGTTGGAGTGAAAATGACAGGTAACCTATGAGATTGCTTGGATACTCACAAAAAACAAGAAAGCCTTCACAGACGCAGAAATTGTCCAAGAATGTTTTTTGGCTGATTTCACAAACAAGGGTGCCATTTTAAAACAAATTAGTGGACTGCAACTCTCCGATTCGACCATAACAAGACGCATAGAAGACATTGGCAAGGACATTGGTAAGCAACTGATTACTATATCCATGGTGCCGTGTTATAGTATTGCGCTTGACGAAAGCACCGGTATATGTGACACTGCCCAGTTATGTATATGGGTCCGCTTCCCTCTAAATTAGTTGTTCAGAGGAACTTTTATGTTTACTGTCTCTTCAGGGACAAACAGGAGGAGAGGAAATTTTGAAAGCTATTGCTAAATTTTTTGCTGTGTGCACTGACGGCACCCCAAACATGCAAGGGAAGGAGAAAGCACTCATCAGCTTGATGAGAAAGAGAGGATATTCCTAAATTTGTTACGTTTCATTTTATCATTCATCAGGAAGACCTTCTGGATAAACTCAAAGACTGTGAGTTTGTGATGTGGTGAAATTGATTATTGCAAGGGCACTGAATCACCAGCAAGTTCAACAGTTGATCTTTCACAACAAAGTGAGATGCTTTTCTCATGGCAGAGTTTTAGAACAATTTCTGTCTCTCCTACTTCAAATCCGTGAATTTGTTAAAGGAAAGAGAAGAGAAGAGCCAGAGCTGGATGATCCACAGTGGATTTTAAATCTGTGTGTGGTCACAGAATTTCAAAATAAAATCACCACACTTTTGTCAGTACATATTCATGTAAAGCAAAATTTTCAACAATAAATATTGTATAACACAAATAAAGAAACAGACTTACGCAAGATGGCGCCGGCCTCCGTTTCTCTGTCGCTCTCTCTAGCAGCTCTTTGTCACAAGCCGGCGCTTCATAGATCTGTCTTCCCAGCGTTTTTCTAGCTCCTCTGCCGCAGGCTTCCCAGACCTGCCAACGGCAGCCGTGCCAGGTCTCCTCCGTCGGCTGTCAACCCAGGGCATGCCGAGGCAGCGTGGACAAAGCTAGAGCAGTGTTGCGTTGAAAACTCCCGCCTACAGGCGGTGGTCGACAGCTCCCAAGACCCGAAGCGTATTATATTCGCACATTTGTTTATGGAGGAGGCGATCCTGTCCCGGCCGTTAATTTGCGACCTGCTGGAGATGCGGGAGCTGGCAGGCACGGGTGGACCTGATCATGGCCCCTCCATCAGGTCCTGCTGACACGCTAGCACCCACGCCTTCTGCTGTTTGGACTCCCCCCCAGGCTGTTTTTGTTGTAGCTCCGCCCCCGAGGCCATTTTTGCTGTATCCCCGCCCCTCAAGGCCGTTTCTGTTTCAACTCCGCAATCCGAGGCCTTTTTTGTTGTATATCCGCCTCCCGAGGCCGTTTTACTCCGCCCACTGCGGCTTTTTCTGTTTTGGCTCTGCCCATTTCTGTTTCGGCTCGTTTGCTTTTCGGCCACTGGGTCTCCACGGTCCCTGGACCTCGTCGCTGGGCCCCAGAGGTTACTGCCTCTAGCAGGGGATTCACTGGCCTCTGGGTCAGTCCAGTCCCCTGCTGTTACCCGGCAGCCTCCACTGGTTTCTGCTCCGTCAGAGCCTGTCCCGCCAGCGGCTGAACTCCCACAGCCGCCTCCTGTCCCGCCAGCGGCTGAACTCCCACAGCCACCTCCTGTCTCGCCAGCGGCTGAACTCCCACAGCCGCCTCCTGTCCTGTCAGCGGCTATGTTGCCACCTTCTGTCTCGCCAGCGGCTGAACTCCCACAGCCACCTCCTGTCCCGCCAGCGGCTGAACTCCCACAGCCACCTCCTGTCTCGCCAGCGGATGAACTCCCACAGCCACCTCCTGCCCCGCCAGCGGCTGAACTCCCACAGCTGCCTTCTGTCTCGCCAGCGGCTGAACTCCCACAGCCACCTCCTGTCCCGCCAGCGGCTGTACTCCCACAGCCGCCTCCTGTCTCGCCAGCGGCTGAACTCCCACAGCCGCCTCCTGTCCCGTCAGCGGCTGTGTTGCCATCTCCTGTCCCGCCAGCGGTTGACCTCCCACAGCCGCCTCCTGTCTCGCCAGCCGCTGTCTGCCCGGTTTCGGGACCGGCCCCCGGAGAAGTCCCCGCTGTCCTGTTGGCGTCCCGGCCGGACCCCGGAGAAGTCCACCCTGTCCTATCGGCGTCGGCCTCTTGAGCTATCCGTCCAGCTGGCCCAGTGTTCCGGCCAACCCCCTGACTGATCCTGCTTGGCCTTCTGGCCACCCACCTGTCCTGCCAGTCTTGTTTGTCTCGTTTCCTGTGCCCTGGCCCTCCTGTTTTTTGGGACGTCTGGCATCCGCCCCTTGAGGGGGGGTACTCTCACAGTCTGCCGTCACCCATGTCTGTCTTGTCTGTTTCCTTGTTTGCTGTCCACCCCAGTATTTCCAGTCCATGTTTTTCCTGTGTCTGCTCCTGCCTCATGTTGATTGTTTATTGGTTTCACCTGCCTCTCGTTGTCTCTGTCCAATTGTCTGTCTTGCCTTTCTGTATTTAAGGCCTTGCGTTTGTTCTTCTCTTTGTGGGTTCATTGTGTTTTCCTGTTGCTGTGTCTATGCTCGTGAGTACCATACCTTTTATTTTTAATAAAGTCCTGTAAAATGTGTTCTCGTAGTGCGTTTGGGTCCTTACCGCCTGCTCACCGTAACACTATTACATTCAAATTGCTCTGAATTGATAAATGTCATCTTGGAAGATAAAGTACAATATATTTCAAATCTGTGCAGCCCTTGAAATTGTCTCAACCCAAAGCAGCCCACTTACAAAAAATAGTGACTGTCCTAGATGTCCATATGCTGTTTACGTGTTGTCTACGTGTTCAACGTATTGTTTACGTGTCTAAATTTAACATGAAAACAACACGTAGACAAGTAAGACAACACATAGAATACTCCTACACAACTCTGGAGGTGGCAATGTTGCTTTAATAGATATTTTGCTATGTTCCAAATGTACAGTGTAGATATTACAATGAAGAGAATGTTTACATTTATTGTACACATTGTGCAAAATATTAACAGTTGTTTGTAAATGTTCCAGTTGAACCCAAT
The DNA here is from genome assembly GCA_027564795.1 of Aphredoderus sayanus. Classification (NCBI taxonomy): domain Eukaryota; kingdom Metazoa; phylum Chordata; class Actinopteri; order Percopsiformes; family Aphredoderidae; genus Aphredoderus; species Aphredoderus sayanus. Next base: position 4,380 of record JAODUG010003667.1, read on the forward strand.
GGAATACGACATTCTGCTGGGCCCAGTCTGTTACCAATGCCACAATGCGATTGTTGTTTGCACTATAAATTATAAGGTCAAAAAAGTATTGTTCGTAAAGCAACGTGAACTTTTGGGAAAAGGCCTTTTACCCCACACTTGTATTTTAGCCCACTCTAAAATATGTGTATAATGTAGTGCTGGGCAATGATTCAACTTTTTAATTGCGGTTAATTGCGTGGTTGTCTGCAATTAATAACAAACAACAAGTTTTTTTTATTAAGTTCAGCTGTATGAACCACATTGTTTTTCTGAAGAGGTACCAGGAGAAGCATTTTTTTTAAATCACATTTATTTATACAGCCCTTAAAAAAGATTTTTAATTAATGAAGATATCAATTGACAAAAACCATGCATTCATAATTTACCTGGGGCATGGTCATGTGTTCAAATCCTACACCTCTGATCTTTTTTAACAAACATCACGTTTGAGATTCTTTTAAAATATCACAAAAGCCATTCCTGGTTTTTTGTTGCCATCTACTGTTGGCATTGTAAAATTAATCTTGGGTCACTGTGTTTTTTTGTTGTTGAAGAAAAACAAGTGATAAACAGCAGCTGTTCCCATGGCGTAAAGGTTTATGAACTTGGCCATTACTTGAAAGGTCTTGAGATTGAATCCTCATTGGGGAAATATGCAGTATATAACATATCTAACATATACACATCACTACATTCGGCATACTGTCTTCAAGGGTTCTTGAGTGCAGGGTGTGCTTGGACCCCGATCATTGTCGCTTGCGGCTATGTTTTGTCTCTAATTGTTGCTGTTCATAATTATATGAACAGCAACATAGGGCAGCAGTGGGTAGAGCGGGGGTATAGTGGGTATATATATATATATAGTAACAAAAAGCAGAGCTATGAAATGGTCAATATGATTGTCACAAATTTTGATTTGGATGTGTGCTTGATCGACTTTGTTTGTGCTCGACACACCTTTCTGCGTGCGCGAATTGTGCGACTATCTGCTTGCTCGACTCATCTTTCTGCGCGCTCGACTCAACTTTCTGCGCGCTCGACTTTGTGTGTGTGTGCTCGACACACACACACACACACAACTGTGCGACTATATTGACGCCAAATTCGGGCCAGCTTTAGTTTTGAAATTGGAGAGTGGGTACATGAGTAGTAAGGGACCATCCTGAAAGTGTTGTCCCTCAGGTTTGCTTTCTATTCTAAACATATATTATAAATAATATTTTACATGTTATTTTATCTTTCAAAATATTACATATTTATCTCAAATTAAATCTCAGATCACGTGCTGTATAGAAATTACATTATCTAAGAACAATTAAGTCAATAAGTCAACAAAATATCAAGTATTGATTTTTTTTATGAATATTTAAATGTTTCTATGCATATTACTGTAGGCTGCTTTTATCTTTTAGAAAAAACTTTTTACACAGCACTGACACTAAACTACACAATCAGACACAATCATGTGGTACCATCTTCTCTAGTGTGTTTGAAACCCAAAGACAACAGGAGGGTTAAACTGACCAATTCACGTTTCCCTCCTATGAGTCCTCTGTGACAAGGCTCTATTTGGTGTTTGATATGAACAAGTAAACCAGAGGCAGATGAGTGAAGTCCTACTTTCAGCTCTCCAGCCGCCACCTTGAAGACGAGTTCGACAACAGAGCCGACAGCGAGACGCGCAGCGCTGGAGGAGTGCACTTCATTCCAAATGGTGTCACTGTCCACCTGGAATACACACACACACACACACACACCACACGCACGTAAAAATGGGCAGAGCACACAGGAATGATACACACACTGGTCTAACACAGGGTTTCCAAACACAAACACTAGCTGTCATGGTATTATTTTAGTCATTTAATATAGGCTAATAGCAGAATGCATAACAGTAATGTATACACTGTAGTAAGAATTACGCCTACAATTTGATACTCCTAGAAATCCTCTGGCAACCACTATAAGAACCACTGGTCTAATAGACAGACCACAACACACAGTTCACAGATGCAGATGTCCGAAATCCAATGTTGCTGTACTGTTCATTACTGTATTGTAGGCTACGTGAGACTATTGTACAGTACAGTATAATCGACAACTGCACCGCTGCAACCCATTCATTCCAATGGCTTGTGACGAATGCCTGCGTGGGCCAAAAGAAACGATGAAGCCAGCCAGAGACAGAAATGGAAAAGGAGGAAAAGCTGATAAGGTGGCGTGTATGTGTCTGAATCATGGTCTTAATTTGAAGAATTAACACACGTTAACTTATTGAGACATAGAGAGGAAAAGCTATTGGAAACATGTTTACAACCAAGTTTCCAACTGCCGTGTTTAAATGAGTGAACAATTGTGATTTAACAATGTCTTGTTTACTCAAATGCTATCAGATTTCTATCTAGAACTCTCTTTAAGCAATAAAGAAGCTATGCTGGAAGTAGATTGATTTTACTGAATAAAAGCACAACGTCTGCATTCTGCGGCTTCAATGTGTATTTCAGTCGCTTAGAAATCTCCCTCCCTGCAATGTGGGCCGCCGGCTGCAAGCCGAAAAACCAAATCAAGCATGGAGCAGTCTGCGGCTCACTTTGGTGAGCACAGCGCATAGTGTGCTGTCTGAAAGGGCAACTTAGCAGATGGGTTCCGACATTGTATTTAGTGTGGATCACATTTATTTTTTGTCAAACCCCACTAAAGTATCGTAAAATATTTCTGAGTTGATGCGGCAAGAAGAGAAGTTGATCCAGTAAGAAGAGGGGAGATCGTTCTTCTAGTACCGTAGGCTACGTCCATGAGGAATACAATTTGGCCTATATCTTACTTGAATTGAATGACAATGAATTCAGTCCATCTCATAGTCGAGCACAGATTTTAATCCATTAATTCTGAGCAATTGAAATGAAAGCTCCTTAGTGCCCAGTACACTGCGGGATTGTCAAATGGCTTCTGGTAAGAGAAAGTTAACTGCAGGGTTAACATAGATGGTTTTCGAAGAAAATGTGGATTACGGTTAGCATATTGTATGAACATTTGACCATATGATATCGCGTGTTAATATGAATATGAATGAATTACGTGAGGCCTCATTTTAGGAGAATGGAAGCATATTGTAGTCTATCCTCTAGTCAGAGCAGATAAGAGCTGGCCAGACCATGGGTGCGGTGATCACGACTCTAGCATGAGCAAAACACTCAAGTAAACCATTCTAACGTTTTGAATTAGTGATGCTATTTGTTACTAAGCATAGACATACACATGTTCACTGTGCCAAAATGTATTACATGTAAAATGTTTCCATATGAACGAAAACTAACCTACGGAGCTTTGAACCTATATTAACTGTTGCTAACTAAGCATAAAAGAATGTAAATTATACTCTGTCATAAATGTTCTGTATTGCCCTCTCGCAGAGAGAGCAAGAGACAAGAGTCCATCTACAGTGCATCTCACATACAGCAAATTAGAAAATTTGATCTCTGGCGCCTTCTACTGGCCTTCTCATGTATTTGCGATGTGAAACGACGTGAGACGTACGATTTTAATTGACGGACATCTGTACAGAGGCACACACACACACACGTACAGACACACAGGACAATCACACAAACACAAAGCAGATACACACACTAGCCTCACACAGCATTAAAGATCTTATATTAAGTAAAAATATCTTACCCCAACCCCTCCGCATGGCAGCCTTACAAACATAGGAGTGATAGAGCCTAGCAAAGGAACACAAAACACACATGTGTAAGTAGTTAGAGTTAGAGTGTAAGAGTTAGAAAATAAAGGAAATTGAACCACAAAGGGAAACTAGGCTCCATTCTATGTCCATGGGTAATACAAATAATACATCTTGCAGCTTGTTCCTCCTGCGAGTTCACATTTGGTTTATTTAGGTTAATTCATTAAGGGTTCATTCATTAAATCTAATATAATAAATATAATAAAAGATGCATAATGTACATATTGAAAGATATGTCCAGCATGACATCTAATCATCAACAATTAAATCCAGCATCAATCAAATCCAGCTAATTCCAGTTCAAGTTAGAAACACTTGGAACTTGGAAAAATACACTTTGGATTTTGTGTGGTTTTGTGTCCTTACAGTCTAGTTTCTGCCGAAGTGGGTTGGTTCCATAGAGCAGGGCGTGGGCTTCAGAGTGAACTGTCTGCAGCTCTTCCAAAGTAGCCTTCCTCCCACGAATACACTGCACACACAGTGAGGGGCTCAACTTGCTAGTAACGCAATATTTGATCAAGAATATGTTGAATATGCAATAAGACAAGAACAATGTTGCACTATTGCGGTGTCATACATACACTACAAATTAGCTTTATTATAATGATAAACCAACAGTCAAGAAAATGTGTTTTGAAAACAGTCTCACGTTTCCAGAAAAGCCCATTTGCTAGAAACATAGTTTTAACCTATAATCCTCCTATGGAGGTACTATATGACAGTGCCACCAGTATGTTTAACTTGATTTAGCTCTCATTTCTGGCAGCTGACTGATGGCAGATTCCAATTAGAATGTGACATACCTCACACTGTGCCCTGAGTCCAGTTTCCTGCAGCCGAGACCAGATGCTCTGGATGCGTCCGGCGTGCTCTGGGTGGCTGTTGGTGTTGCCACACATACACTGGTGCTTCTGCATCAGAGAGTCGTACACCAGCCCTGAGGGACAGACAAACATATGTAACCTTACAGTTTCAGTGATATAGGAAATTTAGGACTTTTTCAGGATGTTTATATTCTCAAATTTCTTTAATTACATTTTGAAGCAAGCCGTAAGTGTGTTCTTAAATGGACTGGATAAAATGAACTGCTAAAATTACCAAATTATATTCCCTCAAAGCATGACTATAATATGGTGATTTGTTTACACATACAACATCAGAACATTTCAGAAAAACAAATTTTTTGATTCTATTATCTTAACCCTCTTGTTGTCCTCCCGGTTAAACTGACCCAACGCCATAGTTCTTTGTGGCAGATAGAAGGCGCCAACTGTAATTCTATAGCATACACAGCTATATGATGTGCACTGCTGGCACAACAAGGTGTGTGTTTGAAACCTGAGGACAACAACAACAACAAACAAAAACAAATACATAAAAAAGAAAGCCACTTCAAAGCTCATTCACCCACACACTGATGGCAATGTATTCCATGCAAGGCGCAATCTGACCACCAGGAAAGGTTATGGTTAGGTGTCTTGCTCAGGGACACCTCAACACTTCTCAATCATCTGTTGCCCTGCTCTACCCACTGTGCAACTGTCACCCCAAAAGAGGTAGTGCGTTTGAAACCTGAAGACAACAGGAAGGTTAAAACATTTAAAAACTAAGTGGCTGAGGCTGACCTGTGGTGAAGCGAGGTTTAGAGGGCGGATCCGGGGACTGGACACAAATTGGGAAGGAAGAAGCTGAGGCTGGAGAGGACTGGGCCCTGGAGAGAGGGCGATGCCCTGGGAAGGCCACTGTCAAGCCGGCAGCCTCCATGGATGCCTGGTAATTCCTCAGCTGGTGGATTCGTTGCTGTTCCAACAGAAGAGCCTGCTGCTTGTAAACACATAAGTCACAATGATAAGGAGAGCTTCCATTTTAAGAAGGATGACCACACTGAGGTTAAAGGTAGAGTTAGTCATTCTGGAGAGCCACCCATCCATCCATCCATCCATAACCGCTTATCTGGTTCGCAGGGGTAGCAGCTCCACCAGGGGACCCCAAACTTCCCTTCCTGAGCCACATTCTGGAGAACGCTTGCTAAATTCAAGCTCAAATCAAAACACCTCTCCCTTTAATGCCAGAGGGTGCTCCATCAGAAGTTCCACTTCACACAGTGGAAACGCATTGCGAAGGCCAGGATATTGTTGTGTTGTATGCACCAGTTTGTGTTCCTACTTGGACCCAGAGTTATGTAGAAGTACCAGATCATTCTTTCAGCATGCTCAGAGGACAGTAAGATAGCATACTGCGAGGAGACATTTGGTGAATTTGACAAAAAGTGTATTTGCTTAAAATCGTTAACCGTTTCGCAGTTAATCTAAATTGCAACAGCTTTTTGTCAAATTCTGTGAATATCTATAAAACATTGGAGTGGAAACCGAGAAAATGTGAAAAACAAGAATTAAAAAATTATTAAACAATAATTAATTAAATAAATCAGTTAATAATGAAAATGATAATTTAGAATTATTGGAATTAGGTTATTTTTGACTATATGAGGTGGCGCTCCGGCGTTTCACTGGAGGCAATAATGTTTAGGCCACCAGCTTTTGCCGCTTTTCTCCTGATTTCACTTTGCATGGTGGGTGGGGGATGTATGACCTGTTGAATTAACATGTCTATAGCAGATTTAAGCGTAAAAAGCAAGTCTGAAGAAATCTGCAAGACACTTTCATATCCCCACGGGATCAGCTAATAGGTGCCTGCTGGCCGACACGCTGCCCCCCAAATAAAGTTTAAAATGTCAGCACAGATCGTGTAGATTGTGTTATGGTTTTGCATTGGAATATGTTTATTATCTTGCGACTGCGACATACTGTCGCAAGATAATAAAGGAGATAATTCTTATTTACAAGAATGAAAGACCCTATAAATTCAATTATTGTGTGTATATATACACTCACCTAAAGGATTATTAGGAACACCATACTAATACTGTGTTTGACCCCCTTTCGCCTTCAGAA
>JAODUG010003668.1:0-11101 GCA_027564795.1 Aphredoderus sayanus
AGAGAAGCCAAGAATGAGTAGAAGGGAAGATGGACAGGAAAAATGATATCCATTAGCATGACTAAAGGCTAAAGTGATGCTAGCAATTCATATAAGTGCATTTTATTAAATTAACAACTTACCCCAAACCTGATAATTCAAGCTTTGTTCACGCCTTCACAATTCATGTTTTAACTTAACAGTGTACATTTTTCAAATGCCAGTGTGGCGTTTTCATCTAAAAGTATTGTCTAATTATTTAAATGGTTACAGCTCAGTTCATGTATCAACTGTAAATAATAAATAAATAAAAAGTTTCTCAAACAACATTTACAGTAAACATTCTACAATAACAATGGTTTTGGTTTTATGTAAGTGTGGCTGATAACAACAAATATTGTATGTGGTTTGTTATGCCTACAACATCCTTCTAGAACATAGCAAAGTTTTCAAACCTGAGGTTTGGTTAAAAATCTGTCTAAAGGTTTAAAGGGGACACATTATGCCCCTTTTCCTTGAGCAGTAAGACAGTTCCTTGAGGTAATATCTGTGACCACATAGATTATTTATAAGAGCTCATATCAAAGCACTTTCATAATCACATCCTTTTAGTGACGTTTACTTTAATTCAAATGACCCACTGCTCACCCTGCCTCCTCTTCTACATAGTGTGCTGACATGACTGCTTTGCTGCTCCACCACAGCTAATAGCACGGACTCTGGAGGCAACACATCCTCTGACACAACAGTGCAACCATTGTATTTTAACCCTCCCGCTGTCCTCTGGGTCAAACTGACCCAACACACTACTTTGTTGCACCAGCAGAAGGCGCCAACTGCAGCACGGACATATGAATTCCATGGTGGGGCGCCATCTGCTGGCACACCAAGGTAGTGCTTTTTTAACCCGAGAACAGCAGGATGGTTAAACCAGAAGCCCTTTTTACACAGGGCTCTCAAGATGTAATACTGTGTCTTCATTTGATAACCAGAGCCATCTGTATCCACATAAGCACAGTATTATTTCATGAATGAAGGTTATAAGCAGATGTGTCTGAAATCATAGTTGTGTGCCATGGGGCTCTCAATCTCATCTGGGCAGCATGATGCAAGAGAGCAGCATGCTCATTGAAATGAATGATGGTCTGATTCACCGAGGGCCAGGTAGAGCCTCCGGAGCTACCTGCCCGAGAGTGGTCCTAGGTCGGGTACATTTTCAAGGAGATCCTGATCAAAGCTCCGGAGGTGTGACTGTACGGTTATTTTGTTTAGTTATTGAATTTCATTGAATTTCCATGATCTCAATGCTAGCCTCTTCCAATGTGTCTGGGGCTGTATGGTAGTGAATCCAGTGCTAGAAAGAAAATCAATGGCGCACATTCACAGAAGTAGGATAGTTCTCAATTCGTGGCTGAAGATAGTCAGATTAGTCAGGGTATTATCAGTATTATTCAAATGAAGGGCTTGTGATGTCGAAAGCCCTGCAAAATCAAAACAGCTTACTGAAAGACCTGTATACAGACATAGGCTACTCTGACTGAATTGCCTGATTTAAAATTTTGTGGGCTGGTAGACACTCCAGATATCCAAATGTAGATCTGAAAAAGTGATTTTGTGCATAATTTGTCCCGTTTAAGTCTACCTTCATTTTCCTTGCAGTGGCTGTGTGATAGGGTTCCAAAAGCAACCTCTTTTTCAAAATTGTTCGTTTTACTTTATTTGAAAAAAAAAGAAAGAATATGCATTCCCATGTCGGAATTGTGAATAACGTGTTTATTTTTCCAAATCTATGTTTTTGTATGAAAATGTGATGTGCCGTTGTAGGAGTGTGTATTGGAATGCAACTGTATGAGAGCATGTTCTGAGGTTCAGGAGAGATGGGTATGTTTAATCCATCTGGACACTAATGGGTCAAGGTTTGTTTTTGCATTTCTGGCATTAATGAATGTCATTAAATACCACTGTTGCTGAAACGTAAGATCCACATCGCCTGCAGGGCATTGACAAAAGACAAAAGACACACAAGTGTGTGTGTGTGTGTGTGTCTGTGTGTCTGTGTGTGTGTGTGTGTGTGTGTGTGTGTGTCCTATTTCATGAAATGATCATCCATCTGCAATCAAAGCATATCCTCATTATTCTCATATTTATCCTTAAAAATGCATACGCTTGTGTTTGTATAGCTAGCAGCTAGCCTCTCAGCAACCAGTGGCTGTGTTGCGCCTGAGAATTCAACACTGTCTGAACTCATTTATTCACATTTCATGTCAGCATATTACACATAATATAAAGAAAGTGTTGTCAGGACACCTCCAAAGGATCACAAGGAGGTTATGCTGAGACGCTTTAAATTTGTTATAGATGTACAGGATGTTTTTCTTCATTGTAGCACTGCGATTGAAGTAAATAGAGAGAAAGAACAAACATGTGTCACTCTGAAATCTTAAGTATAATATTTTATTTTATATTAAAGATAACCTCACCCAGATAACCTTACCCCTTCACCTCTCCACCATGTTACAAACAGCAGCTGTATCTTTTTTATGTTTTCCTCTTTCTCTTCATCTGCCTGTCTCTAATCTTTCTGGCATTCTCTCTCCAGCTCTTCCAACACGCTCTTCCTGTTTTTCCTCTGTAATGTATTCATATTTATTAAGTGGCACGGTGGTCTTTTCTCTCAGTGGACCACCAGTGATGTTCAGTCATCTATTATTAGCTGGCATCACCCTGGTCACTTAATGTGCGCGTGCTCGCGTGTGTGTGTCAAACACTGAAACACATTGATCTGTGCACGTATCTGCGTGTACGTGCCTACACGGCGCGCGCGCGCGTGTGTGTGTGTGTGTGTGTGCACTCCGTCCACTCAAGAGTCTTGCTGCTGCGTTCAAATGGGAAGCAGCGTGTCTACCAAAGTGCCTATCGACTTAACAGAGGGAGAGCTATAGATGCAAAGATATGGAGGGAGGGAGGAACAACCTGGGGAAAATTAGGGAGGAGAGGGGGAGGGAGAGAGAGAGTTGCAGAAAGGGGGAGCAAAAGGTAGAGCTTGGGGGATGGATGGAGGATGAGGGGCTTGGATGGAGAGAGCCTTGGCAGTGCCGGCTTGTAAACCGGTGGCTATTTGGACGATTAGCATAAATGCTAAATAGTAGCTAATGTTGACCGGTGTAACCGGGCTCGTTCCGAACCGGACTCGAACCCAGCTCTCCCGCATAGAGAGCGGACGCTCTTACAAGACACGCTAAAACCCAACGAGCTTTAGCTTAACACTGTGCAGCTACCTGCTGGCCACTATTACATTAGCCTAGATAAGTAGCTCTACATTTACTCTCCTTCCTCCTGTCTTTCTCTTGCCTGTGTGACCACGGAGTTCAAGCTCAGTTATAACGACTGTAAAGCTGTTTGAAATAAGACCTTAAGGTGGTGGTCCTCAGGTCCACAGTTGGTGATAACACAAATCATATTAACCAATCATAAAGAAGGTGTCAGGACAACACATTCCTTGGCCAGCCATCTTATGTAAAATGTCTTTTATCAGTATGTCAGTAGGTAGGTAATCATAATTATGGTTGCATAGCAGCAAATAATTAGAAAATAAATATTTATATATGCTTATTTGCGAACATGTTCTCAGCTAGCATGATGCTGTTGAATGAATGATAACAACCAACACAACCAAGACAGATTCTCACGTTAGCCTTATTGTTTTGCAGAGGTTGATTATGCATCTGAGCGCACACAAACTCACACACGCACGTGCACACATTCTCTCCAGGAGGAGTGAAAGGTGTCTGCGAAACACTAGCTATGTTTGCGCAGAGTGCTACAGAAACACAATAGGGCTCTTCAGATTCCATTCAAATGCAAAGTACTGTATGCGCGCGCACACACACACACACACACACACACACACACAGACACACACACACACACATCGCTGCCCACACACTCAAGTCATAATCATACACTTATACACACACACACACACACTGTTTTTACTGATAGAAAGAAAGGTGAAATTTTCAGATAGAGATGTGGCAAATATGTAATTATATTATATATTGTTATTATTATTGAGTAAAATTGCTAAAATGTTCTTTCTTTCTTTCTTAAGTACTATAGTTCGCAATACTTCTTACCTCCCTCTAGGCTAGCATCTGTTTGTCTTCAGTACAGATGAGCATGCTATGCCCAGCACGTTTGGCTTCCAGACTGACACACATCTCCCATATTTTATTCAGCTGCTGCCCAGCCAAGGGCTCCTCCAGACGGGCTGTGCCTTCAGGCAAGCCCCAGGCCTCGGCTCCCGACAAGGCCTCACGAGTGGCGCTCTGCTCTGCACCCTTGCCCCTGGACAAATGACACACACATAGAAATCACAAGCTCAAACACTCTGTACACACTAAACTATGTTCACACATAAAAACAAAGCCTTGCTGCACGTACACAATCTCCAGTATGCCACAGGTATTGGTCACAACACCTTTTGTTTGTTATTCATGATAATTATTCATTTAGTAATGCTCATTTATTAATTTGTTCACAGGAGAGTCTGAAAGAGACAGTTTATAAGAGGGCTGAAAATTTTGTATGATAGATAATGGTCAGGGACAGTGACACTCTCTTCACATGAAAGCATATCTGTCTTGTCTGGGCTCCAGATATTCTTGCCTTGAAAAGGAGCCTTTTGGAACGTGACAAGTAACATTCTGTATGTTTTCCAGCATCTAACCGATATAAAAGAGTAACCTTCGACGTTTCCATTCTGTAAACCTGCTGTACATTTCTGTAGCGGTGCATTTTTCTGGGAATGTAGACACTTGATGTAATGTATGTGTAGATAAAATACTAACATTACAAAGGAAAAGGTTTTCATTTCGTTTTTACTAAAATGATTGAGGCTGTTGATTATAGCTTCTGCTTGTGTGTACTTGTGTGGGTCTCTACACATTTCCTTTCTGTCTCTCTAAGGATCCTTGGAGTTCACAAACATCCTTTTGTGTGTGTGTGTGTGTGTGTGTGTGAGAGAGAGAGAGAGAGAGAGAGAGAGAGAGAGAGAGAGAGAGAGAGAGAGAGAGAGACTTTTTAGCTATGGACTGGCTCTAGAGAGTTAAGGCTACATTGAGATGTTGAAATATACTTCCGTGTCATTCCAAGGTCATCAGGGGGACGACAGGAAGTGACAAGCGGACAGCTGTGTCCATCTATCTTGTTGACACACACATTGCCTGAACACACAGGCATACTTCAGTCACACCTACACACAAACACGCATAGAGGATACGCATGCATACACACAAACTGACTAGCACACACAACATAGTGCCAAGGGACAGTATGGAGCCTGATGGTCCATGTATCACATCCTGCTTTTGTGTTTTTACATGGCACATTAACAGAAGGCACACAGTTAGAAGACAAAGAACAGACAGACATTCTCAAAGACGAAGAACAGACAGACATTCTCAAAGACGAGGACAATCAACAAAATGTGACATATAAGTTTATAACTATAGGCCTACTGTACAGAATGGCTAAATGTTTGTGATTAGAGTGGTTTGCTATAGGTATCAAATGTAAGAGAATGTACACGTGTGTATTTAACAGTATTGTGAGACTATGCTGAATGTGTCTCATTCCCAGTTTGTCTGCGTCTTGAGGATAGACTCGGCCCATTGTGTTCAACTGAACATATGGTTTGTGGTAAGTGTCTTTTTACTGCCATGCTGTCTGTCTCTATAAGAACTTGGTAGCCAAGACGACAGTCCTTTCTACTCCTAGTGAAGGCCCGTTTGAAGAAAGGCATGGAAGAGCATTAGTAGAGATTCACTCTCTGCTTTCTACTGTTGGACTCAGCGGACGAAGGTTGGCTTTGGAAGGTGGACTCGGTTTAAAGGAAAAAGAATATATAAGTTTGTGTTTCCAACTTTATTTTCTGAGGATGCTATTTATATTTCTTGGAACAATGTTGTTCTCTGATCACTTTGGGAGATCATGGGGAATAATAATAATGTTTTCTCTCCTTATCTGCTGGAGCTTAGAGTGACATTTCTGGAAAGGCACCCAATGTTTAAAGTGCACAATATAAAGAGTATTACAGTAGTATTCCTGGAGGTTTCCTGTATACATGTAATACTTAAAGCCAAGCTTGGCAGCTTGGCTTTTCAAGGATATTTATCGTTTGAGTTTTTCTGAATTATCATGGATATTTAGTTCCAAAATCCCAGTTTTCTTGGCAATGTACTGTCCGTTCCCGACTATTAACTGCACAGTATTAACCTCAGGGCTGAAGAAGGTTTACAGTTTGTATGGTGTATGTGGTTGTGGTGGGATAGACAGTGAATGGTGTGAACCTATTAGTTCTGTATGAGAAGAGAGGATTTCAAGTAGAAAATGATAACAAATAATTATGCTAAGGAATAAAAATATAAAACAAAAAAAATGATTGTTAGTGTTAGCTAACTTGCTATCTTACTTGGGCTGGCTAAACTAGTTATCTAATTACTGACTGATAAAGTGTATCAAATGAACGAGCAGACAATTAAGGACATACTCCAGAGGATGGGTAGAACAAACAGTTTAATCCTCTGAAAAGACATGGTGAGAAAAAGAGAAACAACGTTTGATTGTTCTCCTTCTTAGCAGGTAACATTCTTGACACTACACAGGGCTAAAGCCCCACAGCACAAACATGAGGGAAAAGACACACAGTCACACACAATAAATACACTGTGGATGCGACAATAACCAACTCACTGAGTCACATTTACTCTAAAACACAGACACTGAACATGTATGAGTAAATGTATGGAAGAAAATCCCAAATGACTGAAGGACGGAAAGAAATAGACAATAGAACAGAGAGAGAGAGAGAGAGAGAGAGAGAGAGAGAGATAGAGAGAGAGAGAGAGAGAGAGAGAGAGATGAAGACAGGAAGAGAAGGAGAGCTCTCCGGATGGAGTGTGTCTTGGAGATCTGTTTAGAGACGGTCACCAGGGAGGTACTGTGGATTGTCTCTTAGAGGGCCTAACGGAAAAACCAAAGAACGGAAAAGCTAAGGGACGTGATAAGCCTGGGGGTGAGTGAGGGGTAAGTGTAAACGTTACAAAATATGACACATGAAGTTCTTTAATAGTCATACTGCTATTGTTTCAAGGAAGCAAAAGGCCCCCCTTATGTTCTCAGAAGAGGACCGTCTGTTTTTAGAGAGGAAGATGAGGAAGGCACAGAGAGAAGGAGAGAAAGAGGGGTACAGGATGTAGAGAGACGGTACAGTAACGAATGAGAGATCAGGGTTTTTGTCCACCCTGCGGCGTTCTTTTGAGTCATTTTTCATCCGCGACACGTACAGTTCAAAACCTTCTTGACCTTACCCAGACACCCTGCGGAGACCCTACACACACACACACACACACACGAAACTGTCCCCTAAATAAAAGCCACACCATACCTCTCTCTCACTCACACACACACACACACACACACACACAAAGTTGCGCCACATGCGGTGGTGGGTTCCCTGTCGTCACGGTAGCGTCGCCCACCATCTTCATCCGAACTCTCTCTCCCTTTCTATCCATCACACTGTCTGACCCTTCCTCTGCTCCCTCCATCCATCCATCACTCTGCCCTGTCCTCTCTGCCCATCCATCTCCCCTTCCTTTCTTTCCTCCTGTCTTTTCCTCCATTCTCCAGTCGCCCGGCCATCCTTCCTATCCATCAGTATGAATGGAGCCCGTGTCTTGACAAGGGCACGGCTGCCGGCATGCCTATATATCATTACTGTCTGCCATAGCCTCATGTGGCTCTGCAAGACAACAGCATGGTGCTGTTTTAACTGGAGATGGGGGTTATAATCCGAGGTACCTCCGATAACTTTATTAAAGGCGTAGCAAGTGACTCTGGAGAAAGCTTGTTAGAACTCGATCATAACAAAAACAACTCTCCCTTCGATGCCATAGGGTGCTGCCGCAGAAGCTCCCTAACTCCAGCACATTGGAAACACATTGCGAAGGATATGATATTGTTGTTGTGTGCGGTCTGTATTCCTATTTACAAAGCCAAGGCTGTGTAGAAGCACCGGATTATTTTTTCAGCACGCACAGAAAACGTTAAACTCTGAGATTTGGTGAATTTTACAAAAAGTATTATATATACAGTATATACTATACAATTAAAGTAAACAACACACATTGTGAGTTGAAGTAGATTGGTTAAGAATTGATAAACTCAATAATTAATTCAAAATAAATACATTTGTATTTGATTAGAGTAGTATACAATAGTGACTTAGAAATTCTTATTTTTAACATTAACAAGTTTACTTTTAATGTTAAGTAAATAGTGTTTTTGAATATCATTGGCTGAAAAGGGTCCTGAAAATGAACTGGCTGTTTCTTCACTGTAAAATGTTTTGATTGTTTGTACTTACAGTCTATTATGTATCTTATTGTAACTTGTTGAAGGTAGTGGCATTTCCCAGCATGGTGACTGATTGTTAGTTAGCTCATGTTTTTATTGTTTAGCTCATCCTCATACATTTCTTTATGTATTTGTATTTGTTGCTTTTCATGCCTTTTCACCCTCCTGTTTCAAACACACACCTTGTTGTGCCAGCAGCGCACATCATATGTCTGTGTTAGCTGTAGAATTAGGATAGCGTTGGGTCAGTTTGACCCGGACAATAGCAGGAGGGTTCATTTAATAATACTGACATGGTTATATTCATGATGACAACATGCTGTAATTATTCTAATAGAATATTGTTTGCTTACAATTGCCGGTGTATGACATGTCCAACTATTGACAAATGTACATGTAAGTCGCTTTGGATAGAAACGTCTGCCAAATTCTGTAAATGTAAATGTAGTCATACTGTAGTAGTGTTGATTGATATCACTTGGTTTTGTCACATTTCAGACCTGTCCTGTAATTGTCATAATAGTGATAGCACAATTAATCTGTGGGGGAAAATCTACAGTAAATAGTGACGTTATGTGTTCGTAATGGACAAAACAAATAATTTAAATATAAAGAAGTAGATAAACTGTTCTCTCTCAGACAATAAACTTAACCTGAGGTTAATAAAATGTATAAATGTCATTAAATATCTGATACTTTATGGTTTTGCTGCTGTAAAGCAACTTGAAAATAAATCTAAATGCATATTTGACAAAACATGAAAACATATGAAGTCCTTGAGTATAATGTACTTAATTATAGTCAACTATTCATTTATATATAAACTCCTAGTAGGGATGGCCTATTAAAAGTTGATATTGTGTATATATGAAGTTAAATTGAACTGCACACCTATTTTATATTTATTTTTACAGCGATTAAGTAGCTTGCATAGGCACACTCAACACATTTCAGAGAAAGATGGCAGATAATTGTGAGACTCTCAAGAGCTCTCGTTCCCTCGCTCTCATCCCTCCTTCTTCACCCCCCTCATCTTCTCCTGCCCTCGCTCCTTTCTTCCCATCAGAGAATCCTGTCCATCGCCTCCTCCATTGCTCCCCCATCACCTCTCCGTCAACCTTCTGGTTTTCTGAGGATGCTCCATTCGTGGATTAGCGAATGCATGAAAAACACACGCGAGCGAATGGACACACACACACACACACACACACACACACACACACACACACACACACACACACAGAGGGTAATGGAGGATGATTAGGGCCAAGGGAGGGGGGTTATGGGTAAGACATAACCTCATGACTCAAGCAACCACTCAGAATGCCACGTTCGTCCGAGCCGCTCCAAACCTCCCACAAGGGTTTGATTGCCTGCTGAAGGAGGCCTGCATCTGTGTGTGTGTGTGTGTGTGTGTGTGTGATAGAAGTTGTCTTCAGCCCTCCCTCTTAGAAATGTACAGTACTTAGCATGAATCCTTGATGGAGCCAAGCGGCCATTTGAGCCTTTTCCCTGAAGAGTGCACTTGGGGGGACCTAAACAACGATTTTAAATTGAATTCAGTGTGTATGTGAGGTGTGTGTGTGTGCGTGTGTGTGTGTGCCGAGATATGGCCTGTGTGCGCATGTGTGTATTTGTGGTTTGTACCATTTTCAATGCAGTTAGCAAGCAATGACATCCTTTATGTCTGTGTGAAGCATTGACAGATGGACTACAGGACATGCGTATTTACTCTTGTAATGCGCCTGTGTGGGAGGAGGGGTAGAAATTGTCTAGGGAATCGGTAAGGGGGAGTAGTGGAGAGGAGCGTGAGGCTATCACTGAGGCAGGGAAAGGGAAGTTTCAAACCAAAAACAAACAATGTTCCTGTAAGCCTATAGCAATTTGTCTGCCGTTTAACTCTCCTGTTGTCCTCGGGTTTCAAACGCACACCTTGTTGTGCCAGCAGTGCACATCATATGTGTCTGTAAGCTGTACAATTAGGTTTAGCGCCTTCTATCTGCCACAAAGAGGTACTGCGTTGACCTGGAGGACAGGAAGGAGGGTTAAAAGAGACACTATGGCAACACAGACGAAAGCAAAAGAGAGGAGAAGAGAATAGCAGCGGAAAGAAGAGAAAGCACCAAAACGGAGATGAATTGAGGGAGGCAACACCTGCGCGTTAAAGGGAGGAGAGAGAATCGAGCGGAATGAAGAGAATGGAGGAGAAGAGGAAGGAAAAAGGGGAACAGGGACCATAAGGGATGTCAGAGAGCGATAGAGGGAAGATAGAGGGGCGATAACGCTCTGGACGAGTGAAGGACGCGTGTTCTTCGATAGCCGATAGCGTCCGAGGCGATGCTATCTGAGCTGCTATCGCTAGGCGCCACGCGCTGGTCCTGGCCGGCGAAGGTGGGGGAGGCACACAGTTTGTTATCCTCTATGTGTGCATGAGCAACACATGTTGAATGCATAGGGACAGTTTGGATAAATAAAGGCAACATGCGTGTGCGTGTGTGTGTGTGTGTGTGTGTGTGTGTGTGTGTGTGTGTGTACAGTATGTGTTCTCTCTTGTCTTCTCTACCTTCATTCATTCAACATCCTACTTGTTCCAGACGAATTCGCTTTTACCCCATTATGCTGCTATTATACAAATGACTCACTCCAGAGCACTGGGGGGGAAGGGGGGAGGGGGGGGGGGCAGGGAGAGAATTACTCTAATTGA
>JAODUG010003669.1:0-11101 GCA_027564795.1 Aphredoderus sayanus
ACAGCTTACACAGACATATGATGTGCACTGCTGACACAACAAGGTGTGTGTTTGAAACCCGAGGACAACAGGAGGCTTAAAAGGCACATAAAACAACACAAATACATAAAGAAATAATTAATAAATAAATAAATACACACAGCAGTGCCAATTGTGTGGCCATCACAAGGGTTAAGGAAGTGGAATGTCCAGAGAGGGGAAAACATAGTAGTTTGCTGCTGTTTTAATGGTTGCATATTGTATATAGCACCTACGGTGTTTATTTTCTTTATTTCTTTTATCCTATCCTGTTTTCTATGTAAATATACTGTGGAGTAGTGGCAGCATTGTAGAAGCAGCAAAACACTTTGCTTGTTTCTTAGCCCCACCCCCCTTTTCCTTGAGCAGACAGTTGTTAAACATCCTGTTTATATAACTTTGTTTATGTTTGCAGTCCTACAACATGCATAATATTATGTTACTACTGCAACGCAGTGCAACAGTTGTCATGAGCAACTTGCATAGAGCGCTGGTGGGCAGTGTGCAAAGCATCGCGTAGAAACATGGCAGATAAACGCTTGCAGTGTGCCACGGGCTTGACTGCATTATAACCCTGTTCCCCCTCGCTCCCCTTCCAAGGCTCTGCTGGCCAACATGGCAGCCATGTTTGCACTGTACCACGGTCCCCAGGGACTCAAGCACATCGCAGAGAGGACTCACGGAGCTGCCCTCATCCTTGCTGAAGGCAAGTGGATGTCCCACACGGGACCACCTTGGGTGGATGGGAGAACACTGTGTGTGACTGTTAGGGCTGTGCAAGGAGGCACACCTTTATGGGGACTTTTCTTTTCTGCTAATAACATCACAAAAATTTGATTTACAAACTTTCTTATTTTGTCTTGCGTTCTGAGTGGCTTATGCACTATGGGCCTCGTGGGGTGGAGGTGAAAGATCAACGTGAAAAGTATTAAGGGAAATTTCACAGTTGAAGGTATTTTCACTGTTGATTTAATTACATCATTATGTCAATTTGGTTTTCACAAAAAACCAGACTTGGGACATGTACAGAAGAACAAAGCCAGGAAGTAATCGGGTTAATCCATGTACATGGTGCAAGTTTTCTTAAAATCAGGTTATGGAATTGATTTGTACCACCATTCTTCAACCGAATGAAATTTAATTTTATTTTTTTATTTGGTTTTTGGGCATTCTGTTACAATTGCATTTTAATGAAGTTTGGGCTTCTAAACCGATTCCAATCGGAATATTCGGGTCCGTGTAAAGGAAGCTATTGTGTCATGTTTCCCACTGGATGTGTTCCAGGGCTGAAGAGGGCGGGACACAGACTGCACAGTGACCTGTTCTTCGACACACTAAAGGTTCAGTGCAGCGTGGCGGCCAAGGACATCCTGGAGAGAGCGGTTCAGAGACAGATCAACCTGCGGGTCTATACAGAGGGCGTGGTGAGACATGCCGTCGATCCCTAGGGGCCGTTCTAGCATTGTCACACTTGGTACACACACTTAGGAACCAACCCCTTATTGTTTAGCCTATTGGCAGTTATTTTACAAATTTAAAATGTAATGATATAATTGATCATGTATGTTAGCCCTGATAACATGATGCTGTCATAATTCTGACAGAATATTGGCTGCTTACAAATGCTGGTGAACGCTTTTGGATGTAAAAACAGCCAGATGGAACAATTGTCTCTTATTGGACGAACGCTGTGTCAAATCGTCTCAAGACGATTGACAAGTAACTCAAATGGAACAAAACAATGTGTGCCTAATTTCAAACTAGTTCACTAGGCGAAGGCCCCACCGCCAACTCCACCATTCACCATCTACACCCCCTGGGCTTTATAATCAAAGTAAACGAGTCTCTCTCTCTCTCGCTCTCTACCTCTCTCTCTTTTTTTCTAGTTGGGTGTGTCTCTGGACGAGACTGTGACTGAGCGGGACTTGGACGACCTCCTCTGGGTCTTTGGGTGTGAATCATCTGCTGTATGTTGGCCGCAGTAATGCATTTGATTCACGTCTTCTGTTTTTGCCATCTCTGGGGAGGGTATTCTCCCTGAATTTGAGCCCTCGTTGATATCAGATCATGGTGAGAATGGCCAAATTCCAATCGTGCCTACATTTTCAGGAGCTGATCGCTGAGAAGATGGGTGAGAGGGTGAAGGGGATTATGACAAGTCCTTTCAAGAGGACAAGCAAATTCCTCACCCATGCCGTCTTCAATAGGTCAGCAGACTTCAAATACACATGCATTCTGCACAGCAACCATATACAATGTGCCGGGGAAGTGAAAACAGTTACTCATTGCTTTGGCATGCCGCTCTCAACAGCCACCACTCGGAGACCAACATTGTGCGCTACATGAAACGTCTGGAGAACAAGGATATCTCCCTGGTGCACAGCATGATTCCCCTGGTCAGTCCTCCACATACACACCCTACTCCTTACTGGAGTCGCAGGCACAAGGCCTGTAGCCAATCCTGATCTCGCCGTGAGTGTCTGAAACCCCTTAGTGCAAACGCAATTGCAGACAGATTTGTGCACAATTGGGCCAATCAGCGGCCAGCTGAAGTTCTTCCCAAGATTACAACATTTTTTTTTATTTTTTTTTTATTTTTTCAGACATTCTAATTGGATGAGGTAGATGGTTCAATCGTATGTAAGGAAGTTTGCTTGAAATGTATTAGCACCGCCTTTATGACCAACGCTTTTGAATTGAGGGGATGCAGACTGATACTTACGGTGAAGTCATACTGTTGTGTGGGGCCAGTACCATGGTAGCTTGGTGGGGTCTGTACCATGGTGGGGCCTGTACTCTGTACCATGGTGGGGCCAGTACTCTGTACCATGGTGGGGCCAGTACCATGGTGTCTTGGTGGGGCCTGTGCCATGTACCATGTTGGCTTGGTGGGGCCTGTACCATGGTGGGGCCTGTACCATGGTGGGTCCTGTACTCTGTACCATGGTGAGGCCTGTACCATTGTGTCTTGGTGGGGCCTGTACCATGGTGTGTCCTGTACTCTGTACCATGGTGGGGCCTGTACCATGGTGTCTTGGTGGGGCCTGTACCATGGTGGGTCCTGTATTCTGTACCATGGTGGGTCCTGTACTCTGTACCATGGTGGGGCCTGTACCATGGTGTCTTGGTGGGGCCTGTACCCTGGTGGGGCCTGTACCATGGTGGGGCCTGTACCATGGTGGGTCCTGTACTCTGTACCATGGTGGGGCCTGTACCATGGTGGGTCGTGTACTCTGTACCATGGTGGGGCCAGTACTCTGTACCATGGTGTCTTGGTGGGGCCTGTACCCTGGTGATGTGTTCCACTCTAATCCCCAGGGCTCCTGCACAATGAAGCTCAACAGCTCGTCGGAGCTCATGGTGAGTTAAGCAAGCAGTCCACTAGGCATGTTTGAAACAACTCGTATATTATATTAATAAACATTTCCCCTAGACCTGATTGATTGTTCTGTTCTTTTAGCCCATAACCTGGAGGGAGTTTGCCAACATCCACCCGTTTGTTCCTCTGGACCAGGCGGAGGGATACCAGCAGCTCTTCAGACAACTGGAGAAGGATCTGTGTGAAATCACAGGCTATGACAACATATCCTTCCAGCCCAACAGGTAGAGCCGGCCAACACGCATACATGCGCTGGTGATCCTGGTGCCCAGCATAGTCACATTAATGTCACAGTAATGGTGGCACCTGGAAATACACAATTGGCCTGCCTTATGCTGAGAACAGCACTATGCCTTGCCTTACAGCGGTGCCCAAGGGGAGTATGCGGGCCTAGCTGCTATAAAGGCCTACCTGAACTCAAAGGGAGAAACGCAGAGGACGGTGAGTTTGGTTTCCTCGCAGCAATGAGCTACAGTGCCCCTGCTCTCCTGTGCATTTGTACTGAAGGGAGTAGCAGAGGTAGTTCAGTCAGACCTATGCTGTGATATAACTACTATTTTAATCTCTATGCTGTAAAATTGATTAGTCATATTTTGGATCTATATATTTAAGTCTAATCCTCTGGCAAGCATTTGGAATCATTACAAAGATCAATTGTCTAGAGATCTGTGGGTGGTTCAGACATTATGGCCATCATTACAGGGCTGTTATCTGGGCATGACGTTTTTTTCTTTTCTTACTAATGCTAATAAAGTGCACAGCTGCATAATCATATCAGCTAGAGATCCTGAGCGTGGGTTTTATTGTCCGTAGGCTGGAGCAGGTTTTGCCATTGTAGATTATTACAAGTTCAGGAAAACACGCTATCCTAAATATCAGATATGAGCCCCCAATAACTCCACCCCCCAAACACGTTAATCTTCAGGTAAAGTTTGGCCATAGTATTTTAATTTTTAATTTAATTTTAATTACTCCTTTTTATATAAACACATCTGAGATAATCCACTGATCCTTTGAAACAGTCAAGGTCCACGAGCATTTGGACAGCCCTCTGGCCAAATATGGGGCTTCAGATGCCTGCCTGTGGGTTAAATGGTTTCAAGATGCCATATTTGGTGCTTGTAAGACTTTGACAAGCGGCAAGCCACCACTCAGTCATGTGTGGATGTTATCTGCAGGTCCCGTTGTCCTTGTCCTTCTGTCACCACATTGCAAAACGGTCACCCTAATAAGGAACAAAAATCAATGGGCGACCTGCATGTAAGTTTTGCTTTGATATGAGCTACAAGGCTACAGTCTCTGTGGATTTAAACCTTTACCTGGTAAAAGTATACACCCATGGCTATATATATATAGATAGATAGATATAGAAACGTTATTAATTTGTGTTTTTTAGTTAATCTTAGGGAAACGTTCCCAACCCCAGTGTCCCCCCTTCCCCCTCCCAGTTTGAGAATGATGGCCCACCTCCCCTCCCCTCCCCAGGGTTGCAAACTCTCTTGCCCCACAGTGCATGTCACGCCAAGAGAAAAATGTTTTGGTAAATCTTTGGCAATCCGACTTCTCCCACCAAGTCAGCTTTAAATGTTGGCAACTGTGCCTTCCCACCACACTGGCTCCTGAGATAATCCCACAGCCATTGCCCTCCTGTGTCTCGCTGCCTCTCTATAGCTTTAGTGAACACCAGGAATGCTAAGGCTGAGTGGACTCCAGAGGAAGGAGCTGTGAGCCATGCTGGCTATGTCTGCACTCATTAGAACCTTTTTTAGTCTAGTTTGTCTCGTTTCCTTTTACTGTAACATAATAAATCATTTCACTGTTGATTTGTTGTCACACTGTTCTAGTTGAACCACAGCTATATTGATATTCTCTGTACCTCGGTTCTATGCTAACGGGTACATTTTCTTTAATGTACCTGCTCCAGGTGTGTCTGATCCCCAAGTCGGCCCACGGCACCAACCCAGCCAGTGCTCAGATGGCCGGCATGAAGGTCCAGGTGGTGGAGGTGGACAAGGATGGCAATATTGACCTGCCCCACCTCAAAGCCCTGGTGAGGGAATGACTGTTCGCGTGTGGTGAGAGGACGACTGTGTTCAAGTTTTCAGTTGGCAGGTTCAGGCTTGCTCAAATGACTTGAAATGTTTGAATTAATTTCAATGCTATTAGGCCAAGTTGAAGTTAAACAGGTCTGTTCTGTGTACTTTCAAAAGTCCCTTTTATAAAAGGTAGTCAGAGATGCTGGAGAAAGCTTGTTGATACTGTATAAAAACAAAAAACCCTCTGCATTCAATCCATTCATTCAAGCTTCTCCCTCAGAAGCCCTGTCCCCCTAATTGGACATGCATGGCCAAGGCTGGGATAGTGTTTTGTCTGATGGTCTGCACCACTTTGTGTTCCCATTTAACCCTTGTGATGTCCTCAGGGTCAAAATGACCTAGTTCTAACCTAATTCTACAGCTTACACAGACCTATGATGATGTGCACTGCTGGCACAGCAAGGTGTGGGTTTGAAACCCGAGGACAACAGGAGGGTTAAAAGGCACATAAAACAACACAAATTCGTAAAGAAATAGTTAATAAAGAAATAAATACACACGGCAATGACAATAAAAAGAACCATACAATAATACACAGTCAGATGGCGCCCTCTGGTGGCTCAACACAATATTGTAAGGGCATCACGAGGGTAAAGATGCGTATATGTTAAAGACCCAGAGCTGTGTAGAAACGCCGGATATTTATTTTTCTCCAGTGTGCAGACAGCTAGCGGACCGTGAGACCGTGACAGTGAATCATCTCACAATTGCTGACCTGGCCTTTTTCTATACATATCTGCGTACTTAACTCTGAAGTGGGCCGGCTCATATATTTGACAGACGGGTCACATGATCAGTTCTGGTGGCGGTGGGGTGAGAGAACTGCTCACAGTCACAGTGCATCACCTTGACGGAGCGCGTCTGCCTGCAGGTGGACAAGCACAAGGCCAGCCTGGCGGCCATGATGATCACCTACCCCTCCACCTTCGGCGTCTTCGAGGAGAACATCGGGGACGTGTGCGACCTCATCCACTGCAACGGGGGCCAGGTGTACCTGGACGGCGCCAACATGAACGCCCAGGTAAGAGCCTTACCCGGAGGTGGGGGGGGGGGCTAGGATGCAAGGATGCATTGCAATTGGTGGAGGGGGACCCTTGTTCGGGACACTGCGGCGGCAATATTTTAAGTTGATAAACCATCGGCGTCGGAAATATTTGTTATGTCGGGGGGACCAATCTACCAGAACATTAAATTAACTAAACAAGGCAAACTAGCTAATGTTAACATTAAATCGATGACTTTACCATTAATCTAACGTTACCTAGCGATGATGTGATGTAACAAAACAAGGAGGCTTTACCTCCATCTAAACGGTTTGAGGTGACAGCAAAGAAAGATACGACTGCTACCTTGTATGGACGGCTGGCTTGCGTACCGTGGCTTGGTAACAATAACATGTCATGGAGTTTCATAGAGTTAGGCATTCTCTCAATTAGCGAGTGGATGTGTTAATGCATCACTGGAAAGACTGCTGTGCTGAAGTCACACATGGTGGTGAACGTGGTGGGGTCAAAACTAATATTTTTAAAAGTGAACGGCCTCGTCCCCCTCTGCTACAATGGCCCGACGCCCATGTTTCTTTCCTATAAATGTACCTTTATTGATTTGTCCATTGTCATGTAATTAATAATGTAGGATGCATGTCAGTTTTTCCTTAGCATTTTCTAGCACACCGTGCAAACAACACCCTACATTGGACAAGTTCAGAATAAATGCACAAGTAAGTTCCCATCATAACAGAAAAATGCGCCTCTTATGCTTACCCTATATGTTATCATATTAGCTGGACAGAATTTATGCATCAGTTTATAATAAATATCCATTTATTATTGGTAATTAACTATTATGGATTTGGTAGAAGCCAGGCTTTCTTCCATATGACATAATCCGTTTGATTCCAGTAGGCTATAACATAGTACGTGGTTACGTTGGTGACAAACAAAGTGAATTCGCATCATCTTCCTGTCCCTCTTTCTCCAAGCTTCGACCCAGACGTCACAGAAAAACACAAGTTTGACCTGTTTTAAGACTATGTGACGTGATAGCAATACTTACTAGTGTGTCCACTGGATAAACCTGTCTGATTATTCTGTGTGTGTGTGTGTAGATTGTGGACCTGTTTGACAGTGGGGACCCCAATGAGAGACTGCAGATACAAAACAAGAGAAGAGAGGGCATCAGAAAAGAGATTGTAAATGCCTTGTGCAAGTCAGCATCCAACAGTACTACTACACAGAGAGAGAGTGAGATGGAGATAGTGGGTGGAATTTAACAATGTGTCTTCTCCAGCAGGTTTATTTATGAGACCAAACGTCACAAAGGCATTCCTGAACTGCTAGTGATCTTGAGAACGTAACACACGACACATTCCATAAATATATATCTCTCTCAGTATAATCCACGTCCTCCATGTGCCGCTCAAGCAGAAATATATCGATCTCCTGTTTCGTGTCTTCGGGTCAAAGGTTATGGGGAGGTTTTGAGAGACAGGGCCCATCTGACTGTTTGAAACCGTTGGAAACACTCCAAAAATTGACAGTGTTGACGCTTGCTCTGCAGAAATGGAAACTAGTTGCTTATAAAATATGCCACAATGGTAACCAGGCACCAGACAAAAAGAGAGATAGGATACTTAACCATTGTGATTTCCTTACTTTCATAGACCTCCAAACATGAGTATCATACCAACGTTCAATGATCACGAGATTATCCTTGAGGGTAACCAAAACTAGTGTTCATGAAGATAGTTACAGAACTATATTTTTCTTAAACCTTGCGATGTCCTCTGGGTCAAAATTATCCAAATCACTAGCTCTTTGTGGCAGATAGGAGGCGCTAAACCTAATTTTACATCTTACACAGACATGTGCAATGCTGGCACAGCAAGGTGTGCCCAAGGACAACGAGGGTTAAAAGGTAAAAAAAAAAAAAAAAAGAAATACAGGACTGGAGGTGGCTGTGGCCACCGAGGCTGTTACTGTTTTAGCCCGTGGAGCCAGACCCTATAGTACTTAACCCTAACCTAGTCCCTAACCTGCGGCTCCCAGCCGTGGACAGAACAGGAGGCGGCTGCTCAGCCCCTAACGGGATAGGAGGCGGTTAGAGACTAACCGTAGTCCCTAACTCCTAACGCTAGTTCCCAACACTAACCCTAGTCCCTAACCTGCGGCATGCATGCTACGCTATCATGCTAAGCCCCTACAGCATCCTACGCTATCATGCTAGGCCCCTACAGCACCCTACGCTATCATGCTAGGCTCCTACAGCATCCTACGCTATCATGCTAGGTCCTGACGCATCCTACGCTATCATGCTAGGTCCTGACGCATATTACGCTATCATGCTAAGCCCTGACGGCAAGCCTAGCATACATATATTATTACTGAGATTATAATGTGTTGAAACAAATTAGGCTAAATTGGTGTCTGACTGGATGGATGGGTGGATGGGTGTCTGACTAGTAGACTTTGTCCACCAGGTGGCAGAGTTGTATAACAAATTGTCTTACAAACTAAACATGTTACATAAAGACAATTTTAATAGTCATTTTCAAAACAGCTAGATTAGAAAACAAGTCATCCATTTAAAAAAACAAATTCTTGCCATTTGCAAATGGGCAGACAGTCACAATGCATTAAAATAGTTCATACACAACACTAATATTAACAAAATCCTACAAGACAAAGGAATTCTAAACAGACCGTCACTCAACACTCAAAAAAAAAAAAAGAAAAAAAAAAAAGAAAAGAGTCAACAATTTATACAACAGTTAATATAGAGGCACCAAGAACATTTCTGTGGAGATGGGAGTGAGAAAAGAAAAGCAAAAAAAAAACAAAACAACAACAAAAAATAGAGTAAGAAGTGCTCTTATGTTTTTAGGCCCCGGTGTCTTACGTCACAAAACAAGAAAGCAACTAGAAATGTTCAGGTTGGGCAAAACCCGTCACCCTTGGTGACATGATTGGCATCGGACAGACAGACAGAGACGTCTACGACGAGGCCCTGTCCTCCTCGTAGGGAGACTCGTACACCTCCATGGGGGGACAGGTGCACACGAGGTTCTGGTCGCCGTAGATGTCGTCGATCCGGGAGATGCTCGGCCAGAACTTTGTCTCTGGCCTTATGAACGCCTGCAGAAGACATGGAGAGGCCGGGGTGAGTCATAACCTTACGTGGGGTCAAATGCTAGAAATCACAAGGCGGCAACTGAGGCGGGGATGGTTTGTTTGTTTGAGACGGCAGTGTGATTAAGGGCTATACAAAAAAAAATTTGACTTGGCGGATAAAAATAAAATAAAAAATAAAAAAATCCGCTTGCTTCCCCATTATGAGCGTGTTTTAGGCCGGTGCTGTATCTACAAGCAGGCATACACAATCCTGAAAGACGGATACTTGTACTTGACACTTGGGGGAGGAGCTAATGTTACAGTGCACAGGGTCACATACAGGCCAGGCCAGTGGTGATAGTCACATCTAGTATCTATAACAGGTCCTGGAGGAAGACTGTTGACATTTGAACTACAGTATATCACAACAAAACACCTCCCCCTTCAAGGCCCGTAGGTTGCTCCCTCAGATTAGCCAAAAAAATAATTAAATAAAAAAACGCTGACTCCACCTTTAACCCTCCCGCTGTCCATCGCGTTTCAAACGCACTACCTTGTTATGCCAGAAGATGGCGGCAACCGCAGCACGTCATATGCCCGTGCCGCGGTTGGCGCCTCCTGCTGGCGCCAACAAGGTGGTCACTGGGTCACTTTGACCCGTAGGACAGCGGGAGGGTTAAGGACATTTTGTCGCGGCTATAAAAATGTCTCAATTCAGCAAGTGTGCTTCCTTAGCAGCAGAGAGCAGGCTTGGCTTTCTTCCCTCACCAAGGGGAAGGCGGCGTGCTCCCTGGAGTAGGGTCTGTCCCAGGTGGACGAGGAGATGCAGGCCAGCGAGTGGGGGGCCATCTGCACACACACACACAGAGGAGCTCAGGCAGCAGCAGTGTGTATTTCGGTACAACTGGACACACACACAGCAGAAGTGTGCAGCACAATAGTTAAAGTACACTAACTCTGGTCACACACACACACACACAGTACCTTCAGTGGGTTGACGCGAGAGTCCATCCTGCCCGCCTCGATGTCGGCTATCTCCTGCCTGATGCCCAGCAGCGCGTCGCAGAAGCGGTCCAGCTCCGCCTTGTCCTCCGACTCCGTGGGCTCGATCATGAGCGTGCCGGCCACCGGCCAGGACATGGTGGGGGCGTGGAAGCCTGCGCAACACCGGGGTATCATTAGAGCCACACTGCAGTGGGCAGGCTCACGGTATCCCCCCGTGAGACTGTCCTGAGCTCTGTAGTACCAGCCTGGCCCTCCAGGGGGCAGCGGGTGGAGACATTCCTACCGTACCATCATACCCCCGTGAGACTGTCCTGAGCTCTGTAGTACCAGCCTGGCCCTCCAGGGGGGCAGCGGGTGGAGACATTTCTACCGTACAATGAGACTGTCTTGAGCTCTGTAATAACCCTTGTGACGTCCTCTGGTCAAAATGACCCAAATCACTAGCTCTTTGTGGCAGATAGAAGGCGCTAAACCTAATTCTACAGCTTACACAG
>JAODUG010003670.1:0-11101 GCA_027564795.1 Aphredoderus sayanus
GAATTGCAAGAAAGAAAGAAAGACCACCCCCCCCCCCCCACACACACACACACACACACACACACACACATCCTTCCTGTGTCTCTCAGGGGAGTCCCATGGACAATGGTAGGACACTGTGCGACAAGGTGTGGTTTACTGACACAGTTGGAAGCAAGGGTTTCAATGCTTTTGAATACAGTGGGCGAATGGGAAGCCAACACACCAAATAACCCACTTCAAAGCTAGCTTGGATGTGTGGAGTTTGGCTGTGCTGTAGTGCACCATGAACGCGGTGGGGGACTACAAAGGCTTTGCGTGAGTTCTCTTTTCTCATTTCTCATTTCTCATCGCTTGATAAAACAACTGACCAGTCTGTTTTTTGAAGAACTTTCTTTTGCTTTTTTAGGTAAATCAATCCGTCTCATTGCACATAATCACTGACGTACAGGTTATGGATAACAGATGATTGCTAAACCAGACACGTTTTCATAAAACCTATATTGAAACTCTCTGGTTTCATAATTGAGAATTTTCCCCCTTCAGTAAAACCCAGCTGGGCTCTCTATCACTCTCATTGAACAGCAGTGATAAGTGGTTCCTCTTTAATGATAAATTATGAAGAGCAGAACACGATGGAGAGCTTGTGTTCCTAAACACATCTTATCTTTCACTGTATTTCCAGGATATGCCATTCGCCCACAGGCAATCTCATTATATAGACTGGCAGTGTGGCAAGATCACAGATTGTGCCGACAGTTTGTGAACTTTCAGTTTTGGGTGGTGTTCTCGAAAAGCATATTAGCCTCGGTCAACAGGAATTCATTAAAAACAAAGATGATCTCCCATCCCATTTGTGGGGACAGCCAGATTGGTTATGTATAAACACATCTATAGAGGCACGATAGTTAGGTCAGATAGATTCCAGAATTGTCTTCTTATAAATGCCAGATTGGCCCTCAAAAACACCAAACAGCTGAACAAAGCATTTAAAGGACACACACATGTCCCAACACTACAGCAACCAACCACACACACACACGCACATTAGAATGAATGCCACTTAGCCAGTCCCAGCATACTCACGTAAACACATACAAGAACACATTTGGCATTTTCACCACGACTTTTGCGGATGAATAATTCAGCCGTAATCTTCTGAGCATCTCATGAATTGAACTTGGGCTATTCAGAGCCGACCGTCTCTGTCTGGTGCGCTGCGTGTCATGTTAAACACCCGACACACAGACACTTTGCTTCTCCTCCTCCTCCCCATCCACACGTAATGCGTATCAGTTGAATATGGGATCATTAAAAGATCCGAGTGTTTTTGTGGGAAGGGGGGGGTCAGTGGGGGGGGTCTCCGAACGCAAACACCCGCTCCTCCTCCACTGCTCCGTCCGTTCATTAATGGCGTCTACAGGCCGCTAAGCCCTTCATGAGTGTCAGAAGCTTTCTAATCCCCCCTCCACACCCCTCCTCGCTCTTTATTCTGGCCGTGACGCTCATCCCCCCCTCTGTGTCGGATGCTGAACCCCTGTTAATCCCCCAGTGGCAGCGGGCACCGGAGCCCAGCTGCCGGCTCCCATGCTGTCGGCTCCCATGCTGTGCAGCTCCGCGCCCGGCTAATTTGCAGCCCTGCTTGGGATGCTATTGATGTCAACCCCACCCCAGGACCAATAACTCCTCTCCACTAGCTCGCACAGTTCCTGCTTCTGTTCTCTCTCTCTCTCCCTCTCTCTCTCTCTTTCTCTCTCTCTCTCTCTCTCTCTCTCTCTCCCTCTCTCCCTCTCTCCCTCTCTCTCTCTGTCTCTCTCTCTATCTCTCTCCTACTCTCTCTCTCTAGGTGCATGATGTGAACGCCTCTAAGTGAACGCCCATGTTCCTCCTGCGCTCTGTTAGGAGTCAATCTCCTCTCCATGGTGCCCCCACGTTACAAATCTGGTGTAGAGAGCCGTCTCCGCTTCCCTCCCAAAGCTGCTGAAAGGACGTGTAGTGAAGCTGTTGGGGATGAAGGCAGCACACTGGTATGTTCCTACTAAGCAGCAGAGCACACAGAGTAATCAGCCGAATGACGGCACATTAACAATCCAGTCCAGCTCAATTAGCAGTGCTCCACAAAGCATCAGTATGCAGGCCAGCTCTCCTATAGCCTTTAATAGGAGAAGGAGGGGGAAAGCATAGAGGAAAGGGGAATGGTGTATGGGGCAGGGGGCGGGGTAATGATTAGTGTTGATTTCTTTCTTCTCTTTCTTGCCGCCTTGAGAGCGGTTGCCTGGAGAGGGATTTTGGGCACCACCGCTTTGCCCACCCAGGCCTGGGTGTTTTTGCTGTGATGTAGACGGGTTTACTGGCGTGACGTCCATTTTTACTAGGGAAGATTGAATGCGCATGAATGTACAAACGATTTGAACCCTAACAGCAATGGACTCCACCGCCTTATAGTCGCAGTGAAACCACACGTTATGAGTTACTTCAGCTCGTTAGGCCACGTCTTGCAGATGACATTTGGTCTACAATTGCAATCAGGGTATGAAGCTTTTCTCCAGAGCAATGTAAGATGAGTACAATTACATCCAATTAAATGATCTATAGTATCACTAGATGATTTAAACACTGTAGAAACAAGTCAAGTCCTTCCACACGTTCTGTGTTGTTTCGGGTGACACACAGTACATATACTGAATGTCACCAGCAAGTAATTTCAATGGCACTTGAACCCTCTCGCTGTCCTATGGGTCAAAATGACCCGATGCACTCGCCAGTAGCGGAGGGCCAACCACAACACGGACATATGACATTCCGCGGTTGGCTCCCTCTGCTGGTAGACTGCTGAAATGCCTTAGGACAGCAGGAGGGTTAAAGACCCAACAGACATTTCTCCCTTTGGGCTGGAGTTGGTGTCGCACTTTGTTTGTATCATCATGGATTGATTGATTCAGATGATGTCACATTTGGGGGCAATTTTCATTTTTTTGAAGGAATTCTGGCTAACTTACTGTACATATTAGACATATTTCTAATTGGATCAAGCGCCTTCAGTTCCCTTCAGACAAATCCAGTGACTAAATGTAAAAACTGGATTTTATGATGTAATGGCCTTTAAGACGGTGTTTTGATGGAGAATCTTAATATCAATAGAAACAATAATACTCTAAATGATTGTGTCCTAAGACATTTGATTGTAGCCTGCTGAATTGATTGTGGACACATTGATGTAACCAGGCTTTAACAAAAAGAAAAAGAAGAATACGAGAAAGCGAGAGAAAGAAAATAAATAGTACTGCACATGAGGCATCTAGCTGTGGTTGTTGGTAGCGTAATATCTGAATGCGATGCGAAGATGACCCTGTTCCCGACTTCCCCTGCAGTGGCTTCATCGATGTGACACCCATTACCATCACAGCCCACTGTTTAGACCCACTGTCTAATGCTCTCCTCTCTAGCCTGCCAGTCAGGATCACAGCCTCTCTTCAACACAATGAGCTGCGCTCTCTCTCTTCTCTCATCCTGCTGTCAGAGATAAATAAGAAAAGAAAGTCAATAAGAATGTTCTGACAGTTCCTCTTTTAACATTTATTTTCTACAGTTTCCCCGCCACCCCCCATTCTTCTTTACGGCTGTGGGATTATCTTGGTGGCAGTGCGACTATGACTATTCACAGCCAGGATGAGTATTTACTGGTCTGAGACAGTGACAGATCCAGGTGAAAAGGGGTGTTTAAAGAGTCACCAAGCAAATCAGTGTAGCTTGTAGAAGCGACTATTTCATGCAGGAAGCTTCAGTGTCGAGATACAT
This sequence comes from Aphredoderus sayanus, assembly GCA_027564795.1. Lineage (NCBI taxonomy): Eukaryota > Metazoa > Chordata > Actinopteri > Percopsiformes > Aphredoderidae > Aphredoderus > Aphredoderus sayanus. The sequence continues at coordinate 3,778 of JAODUG010003670.1, forward strand.
TCACTTTGAAGACCCATTCCCATGCACTAAACTGGGGAGAGAGGCCACTCAAAGTTGTTTTACCTCTAGATAACATTCTCACCAAGAGATCAGTTTTACTTTAGGGTGATTTTCAAGTTCAGTATCTATCAATATCTATAAACCTCCAAATTGCATCAAAACTGATTCACTTAAAACAAATCATGTTATATTTAAAGTTTTGGACAAGCCATCTGGTAGATTAAGGGAATATACTAAACCACTTAATGTCTTTAAAAAGCAATAATTAGCATAGTTCAAGTTCTTAATTCATGTCTTATCGACCTCCACATTTAACTGCTAGGAAAGAATTTCACACTTCACTGACAGGTTTCTTTTTTTTCCCCACTATCATTCGGAAATGAATATCCACTCCAACCATCCCCGATGGGGGAAACTGGCAGGCAAGCAGTATAAAAGGCATCTGCAGTTTGTATAAAGCACCATGCTGATGAGAGAACTTAACTTTATTTATCCCCTGTGGGGAATTGGAGTTCTCACAACAGTCACAAGGAATAACAGAAGCTGCTTGATTAACATCAATATAAATACACAAAAACGATAACATTTGTGATTTTGTGTGATTTTTAAATATACATTCGCAGACCTCTGCCCACATTCTCCCTTCCTGTCTCTCAGCAAACATGAATTTAAAGGCAACTGTGTACTGTTCAAATTCAGCCAATTGGTGGATTGGGGTAGACGGATTGGCTGCAGTATATTGCATATAGGCGGAGCTGGCATGGGCGACTTGGAAATGAAAACAGACTGGCTGTGGGTTGCTCAGGGTTACTCAAATAGCACAACCAGGGCTCTGTGACACATTCTCATAGCAGCGAGTCATGAGATTTAAAAATAAAAACATTTTCAATGACATTCTGTTTTGTATGGATTCTTTAATCTGCAGGCCATCCAGGCAGAATAGATACTGGCTTGTCTCTCATATGTTTGACATTATATTATTCAATGGGGAACTGGTTAATTTTATATGAGGTAGTAGGGTGGATAACATTCCTTCCCTTCCAATTTCTCCTCTAAATCTATGGATAAGGATGGCCAATATAGAAATGTGTGCCCATATTGGTCTACTGTATATCTTCATCAATTCATACACAGTAAATATATTTCTGGATGGCAGTTCTTCTATGAAATTGAAATGCTATACTCATACAGATGTGTTTGTGCTGTGAAAAGGCTTGAGAACTGCCTAAATACTGTTTCACATTCAATCCACTTCTCTGTGAAGATGTTATAAGCACAGGAGTTCATAAAACGGTCACTGTAAAAGATATGTTGATGCCTTTACACTAGAATACACAGGGTTATAAGTTTGTGTAAATGTTAAATGTTGACATTTCTGGGAGGCTTCAAGACTCAATATTCCACATTCCAAATAAAACATGTTCAATCTATTTGGCTGTAAAATAGATATATCAACCACTGAAAAACAACAACAATGTGCAAGCTTATATGTTACATTCTCAAGGTGAGTTGTAGAATTATTCAAATTCTAACTTCCTAAACTAATTAAAAAAAAAAGACTTTTAAGGGGTAATATGTACTAATCTACAGTAGTATCTTTAAACAGTTTCATAGTATTTCAAAACATGTTTTGGGTAGGGTATTACCATATACTGTGTATATTATAGCTATAGTGTAAATAAAAGCAGAACTAACAATTTCCCTCCAATCATCATATACAAAAGCTCACATAAACATACCACTTTATCTGTAACAACTGAAACAACAAAGTAATACTGTAATTTATATTGTGTAAATGATACATATCTTACACAGCAGGATTTCAAAGACACACAGAGGTGGTTCACGACTGCAGAATAACCTCACAGGGAATATTACATTTAGGATTTCTGGGGGATATCTAGAGGGGTGCTATATAGGTTATTTGCATCGCCCCCTCCAGGCACTCTCATCCCTGTCTACGTAGCCAACACTGTTGCCCGGACAACAGATCGCTGGATTACAGGTTGGAAGAAAGCGAGGGAGCATCAGAGTAAGAGAGAGTGAGAGACAGCGGGAATGATATACAGTTCACAAGTGGAGAAATCCCATTGAAACACAGCAGAGGTTACAACTGTCAGTTCATGGGGGAGTTGAGGCTAGGCTTCAAGGACTCCAGTGATAAGGCAAGGCAGGCTTTCCACATGACATCAACTCTATCCATAGGAACGTGCCAAAAGATCATTCCATCTTGGTAGACAAAAAATAAATAAAAATGAGATGAAAGCTTAACAAAACCTCAACTGGAATTCCACAAATTGTTATCCATCTGACCCTTTTCTATCAAGTGGAACTATCCTTCACCTTGAAACTAAAAGGCATGTCCTTCCAAACATAAACTCCTGCTTAACAAAGTACTCTTTTGTCTCATTATCTGCAGGGATAATAAGGATAACACATTATCTGCACAAATAATATGGTACATTTTGCACAAAAGCCTAGTAAGTAGGTCCAAAAACCAGGTTTGGTTAAATTGAGTTTAGAGGGTTGAATGTGGTATGCAAAAGCCATTTAGATGTTCAGTAAATTATAAAGTAATTTCTGAAAAATCATCCCACTCTAAGGTATCTTCTCATTTTTTCACAACTTAGTTAAAGAAATGATGCAGCTCTGCCTTCATTATAGTAATGCAATGTAATGTAATGTAATGCAATGTGTCAGCAGAAAAATTTACATTCTTCAAACAAACATCATAAATCATCTAATATTACTCTTCTACCCGTGTTCTATGTAAAACCAGGGCATTCACCCACCACACCACATGCCTCAAGGTATAAAGAAAATACTGTTTGTTTATTGTGAAGCATAAGCATGTTAGTATGTTGACATTTGTTTGTTCAACATACCAGCTTCTACGGGGACTACAGCTCCAGGCTTGTGTTGTAAGTTTGTCTGGTACCTGACTGATTGATATGTTTAATAATACACAAAGTGCTAACTTTTGTTTATATTTAACAGGGGAGATGTTGCAGAGTAACACCATTGCTTTCTAATTCTACCCTGGAATGACTGTCATAACTTGTCTAAACCAAGGGAAGAACATTTTTACAATACACATTAACTCATTCAGTCATAACACCTGAACACCTGTTCACAGAGAATAGATTGGTTAATTATATAAATGTAACACCATTGTTGTATACAACATTGTTATCATGTTTATAAAGTAATGTGAAAAGAATCACTGTAACACGCAAAATAAACAACATATATAATCATAGGGTTAACCCTATGATACATGTCATTGGTCAAAATGATCCAGGCATACTTATTATTGCCTACCTTTTGAACAGAAAGACGCCACATGATATTCCATGTAATATTTCAGTGATATCAGTGATTACTTATTTTGGAGAAAAATATGATTGATGATGCCAATATCAAGTTTACATAACATTGGTCAAAATGACCCGTTTGTATTGGAAAATTAACAATTGTACACATTTATATGCATATCAAATGTGTCATTAAAAAATGATTCAAGACACATTTCTCCATCTTCCTGTGCTAAATATATCCTTACAGTAATCCATTGCTTTAACCCATACCACTTTCCTTTGTAGCCACCATAGTCAACATCAACACAATCCCAATCATTGATCAATGAATGCTAGAAGGGAATCTACATCTCAATAGTCAATGCTGAAATATTATCGTTTTCTTATATCATATTATTATTAGCATTAGCATATTAGCACTGGGGAAGTCTACAGCACTACAAGGTCTAGGATATATTTCTTGCAAGCAAACAAGTTCTCAAAGTCATCGTATTGAATGTAGGAGAAATGAGAAGGGGTAAAGACCTCAGCCTCTTCGACAAGGGCCACATTCTGACCAGATGATTGGGTCAGCACATCTCCCAACTCTCTACTGTGGCACAAGTAGCCTTTTTAACATTGGTTACGGGGGGATGTGTTTACAACACAGTGCATTGCACCCTGCTGGTATGGGGATGTGTGGCTGCAGACCGCTCTGCCCATGGTAACTCATTAGGACCACCCATGGTGGTCATAATGTTTTGGCTAATCTGTGAACAAATTGCAGTTTGAATTTGTGCAAACCTGCACACAAACTCACAAAACATAATGGATTTCTCAGAAGAGAGTTCCCATTCTAATTAAAATGTTCTCAATGTTAAAATACACCCTTTTCATCATCAAAAACAATTGTGTGGCAATTTCAAAGTATGCCCCATTGACCACTCTAATGTGAATTAAAGGTACATTTTAAATGTCATTTTAGTTTCCTTTTAGATTGCTTTTCAGCCTACTTCCCACCTGGAAGGCACAGTATAATCTAGCATAAATGTATTTAAATGCTTGTAGTAAGCTTAACTATACCCTTACTTTTGTTGTGACTTGATCTATAATGTCAACAAAGTTGTTGATCTCTCGGTCCAGTTTGGCACACTCCAGAACCATGGCTTCCAGGTTTCTTATGCCAGAATCATCGTATGCCTCTGTTAATATATAAATACCAAGAAATTTGAACGTAGCAGTAAAACTGGTTAAAGACGGGGTATGTCTTTTGATTTTTCACTCTGCAATATTGTGTATTATCTTCCATGTTAAAATGCAACAGTAATTCATTATAAGGAGTGTTTTATGTTGTAAAGGTACATTGTTTAACCCACAAGCAAAGCATTAGTTAACCCAGGATCTTAAATGCATATTTTTAAAAAGACCTGTGAAGTGGGAGTTATGTATCCTTCATGGTAACGTCCTCAGTCAGTGATGCAGTACCCTGGCACCAAATGACGCTAAACAAAGAAACTCCCGTTAGAGGGGGTTCAGTGCACTTCCTCATGTCTACAATTACATTCTGGTACTGTAGAAGGCTGATTACAAATGTGAGGGAGGACGTTATAATGGAGGAGTCAGAGTGGTAGGAGGTGGATTAGAAAATGAAAAGCACTGTAAGGTTTTTGGGGGAAGGGTGGGCAAAGAGGGAGGGGAGGTTAAACAGGACAGTGCTGGGTGAGGAAAGGCGAGGACAAGGTGAAAATAAAGTTGGCGAAAGATTAAATATGCACAGAATAAAATGAGTATCTCTTTAAAGTCAGAAGAAAACGTCTATTATGTTTTTAAAACACTTATTTCAACTACAAGGCTAATTCCAAACTGAAGAATGTACCTTTAAACAATATTTTGTTTATCTCTCATTTCCAGCACTGGTCCTTTATCTATGTAGTCGTTCATTACTTGAAATATATCATGCCTCAAATTATTCCATTCTGAGGAAAATTGTTTTTTAGACCTTAAAATGAAGGTCATATAGACAGCTGCCAAGAAAATATAGCAAGATAAGACTGCAGAGGCTTGTCAACTGCAAGCATTACAATGGCCAACAACTTTTTAGACACATTTATTAACCTCCAAGGCAGACTATTTAAGTGAGAATATATTGTTACTGTCACATGCTATCTTATAAACCTGTATGTGTGTTTCCATTGTGGTTCCTATATAGTGGTGTTAAAAGGTCAGGTGCCACTGAAAGCCTAAATTCAAATACTGCCCTCCTCTAAAGTAGCCTAGACATTGAGACCTACACTGTCCCAGGTAGCCACTGGCTGTTCCTGGTTGTTGTAAAGGTTGAACGGATGGACAATTCACAATTTCCAGTCTGAGGATCAAATATTACCTTTGAGTGTGATCTTTCCATAGCACTGTATGTCAATGCTTTACAATCATTGTTTATATCATCAGACAAGTTGCAATATTAATAATGTACGTTAATATAAATAAATAACAATTATAGGGACAACAAATTATTAAATGTGCAGTAAGTGCAATCAATGAAACAAGATTTGAAGTAGTGCTTAGATATACTGTGACTTGTAAAGTCTGCCAAAAAGCACATTGACAATCGACTCCACAACACTACTGGGAAAATGTTTTGTGGACTGATGAAACAAAGTTGAATTGTTCATAAAGATCATGCAACACTGACAACATCCTCTAACTAGTGAAGTATATGATAAAGGGAGCATCATGATTTTGGGGGTGCTTTGCTGCCTGCCAATGTCTGTCCGCAAGTAAAAGCACAGTATGTTTGGTGATGCAGCAGCACAATGACCATAAACGTCAATTACATCAAATACAAAATTGCTTCAAAAACTTAAATCATTTTGGAGTGACCTAGTCAGAGCCCAGCTCATAACTCAATAGATGCAGTGGAATGACCTCAAGAGTCATTCACACCAGACATCTTAACAATATGGCTGAGCTCAGCTGAAACAGTTCTGTGTGAATAATGACTCAAATATTCCTCCTGAACCTTGTGCAGGTCTGACCCTGAGCCACAACTAACAGAAGCTCTTGTTTGAGATTATTGCTGCCAAAGGAGATTCAACCAGTTATTAAGTCCATGGTTTAACTTACTTTTCCCCACTAGCACCGTAAACATTTAGTGGGCGTGTTCAATAAAGATAGCATACTGTATACAGTATTAGAATTGTTTGTTTTTAAGCACAGTGTGTTTAATACTTAAACATTACTGGTGTGCAAGACTATACTGTGAAATGACCGGTGATCTGTTGGGCAAAAAAAAATATTGTAATACCTAAAGCAAATTTAAGATGACCTAGAATACAGAAATGACAACTGTTGGTATTTAGTTCCATGCTCTTAATGCTGCATGATGCAGACTTTGTAGAGAAAGTACAATTACACCAGGTCTTTTGCAATCGCATTTAAAAACAAAAAGCCTGAGGTAAGGCTATTAAAAGATTAGCTTCACCTAGTTTCACCTTAACACAATCTTAGTTTGTTCCTTTGTGAACAAGGAACCTTCGGTAAAAAATAGGCAGATTCATTTTTCAGATTTTCAACAATTGTTTGTTGAGCTTTAGTTCTCAAAACTCAACAAAATCAGCAACATTATTTCCATGATATTCTAATAGTTTGAGAGATTGTCTTAATTTCAAAAAGACAAACTATTTTCATCAGTGGTTTTGGTGTCAGTGTCTATATTATACATTCATTTCAGTCATGTAATACCTTTATTATGTGATCTATGTTTCAATAACTTACTGAACATTTTATATACTTTTTTTTTTTTTTTTTACACATTTTCAGAGCAACTGATTTCTAAGTTATTAATCTTGTTTTGACTATAAAATGCATGGTGTGTAGCAGGACCTCGCTTCATAATGAGGCTACCCCCTAGTGGTTCTACAAAGTAATTACGATCCAGCCATCTTCAACCGCTTAATCGAGGTCGGGTCGAGGTTCTAATTACATCAACAACAAAAGAACACTGGAAACATCTATTTATACCCCAGCTT
>JAODUG010003671.1:0-11101 GCA_027564795.1 Aphredoderus sayanus
ACAGTCACACACACGCACACACACACACACACACACACACACACACACACACACACGACTTAATCTTCTGCTTTTATATCTAACTCCTTCTTTCGGTGTGTGCATGTTGCTTCACACAGGAAGTGTGTGTGTGTGTGTGTGTGTGTGTGTGTGTGTGAGGGACAAGCCACAGATGTTATTGTTAAAACACAAAGGGTACAGCTTCTGCTGCTGAGACCAAGACCATTAGTTAGCTTCTGGGTTGTGTGTACTGTGTACACTGTATGTTTTTGTTCTGTCTGTTGTGTGTGTGTGTGTGTGTGTGTGCGTGTGTGTGTGTGTGTGTGTGTGTGTATTGTAGCTGCGCAACAAACTGATGCCCGCAGAGCTGCAGCAGTTTGCGGTGCTGCTTAGGGAGTACAGGCTGGGATCCCCCATCAGCCACTTCTGCTCTGACCTGCTGGAGCTGTATGGAGAGCACAACAAGTTCCTACTGCTGGGTGAGCCACATGCGCACACGCGGGCGCACACACACACGCACATACTGTACACACATGCGCGCACACATGCACACACACACACGCACATACTGTACACACATGCATGCACACATGCACGCACACACACGCACATTCTGTACACACATGCGCGCACACATGCACGCACACACAAATATTTTCCTATGTCTGTCTTTCACACCACAGAGAACCTTAATTCTTACATTTCCTGTTCCACTCCCATCCTCTCTCCTCTTCTCTCCCCTCCCCTCCTCTCCTGTCCTGTCCTCTCTCCTCCCCTCTCTCCTCCCCTCCTCTCCTCTCCTCCTCTCTCCTCTCTTCTCTCCTCCACCCTCCTCTCCCCTCCCCTCCCCTCCTCTCCTCTCCCCTCCCAGGAATGCGTCCATTCATCCCTGATGATGATGTCGGCGTGTTTGAGAGTTTTCTGGAGGGCATCGGGATCCGGGAAGGAGGGATTCTAACCGACAGCTTTGGCCGCATCAAACGCAGCATGACCGGCACCTCTGCCACGGCTGTGGGAGGGTACGTTTCCATAGCAACGTCAGCGTGGCTATGGGATGGCAGGGCGGACGTGTGCAGTATAAAACGACTGTCCCTCACTAGTGCAGCTTGTCTGGTTGTTAGTGCCACTGCTAGTACTGTTGTCAAACTGCTGCCCTACTGGTCAAACTGGTGCTAATACTGCTGCTGTTGTTAGTGATACCACAGCCCTACTGGTCAAACTGGTTCTAATACTGCTGTACACTACTGTTGGACTAATGGAATGGTGTTTTTGTTACTGCAGTACTACAGTACTGCTGGTCTTCTACTAATGTTCTAATGGTAATATTAAATCTACAGTACATTTGGTGTTAGTGTTAACACTGATGATACAGTAATACTTTATACAGTAATACAATGGTACCAATACTACATTACTGCTGGTGTAGTTGTAGTAGCAAATACTACAAACGGTAGTATTAGTGCTACTACAAGACCAGCAGTTATAATTAGACATACAGCAATACTATGTCTAATTGTAGTACCCTATTAATTTTACAGTAATATGTCTTATTGTAGAACTAACACTACAGTACTATTGTACAGGTCTAATTGTACTAATACTACAGTATGATCTGTCTAAGTCTAATTGTAGCACTAATACTAGTACGAGTACAATGTGTCTATAATTGTAGTTCTAATATTAGAATACTACTGTATGTGTCTATAATTGTAGTTCTAATATTAGAATACTACTGTATGTGTCTATAATTGTAGTACTAATATTAGAGTATTATGTGTCTATAATTGTAGTACTAATATTAGAGCACTATGTGTCTATATTTGTAGTACTAATACTGCAGTACATGTTTCCTGCAGCTACAACAGCTGCTCTTTGGCCTCAGGCTCGCAGGAATTCAATCGACGCATTAATGACATCACGCACGACATCGAGGCTCTGGGCTTCCAGGACACACATGGAGACATCGAGGAGGAAGACTATTACCTGTGACGAAGAGATGAGGAAGACTACTGCCTGTGATGAAGAGGAGAGGAGGGATGACCATAAACAATGTAATCATTTGGAACATGGCAGTGTTCTGAATGTCACACAGATCATGTAAAAGCCGTGGATAATCTGGATATTCTGTGTGTGCACTCATAGAGAAGGTGCCACAGTGCCCCGAGCCATAACACATACAGTAGATAAAATACTTCTAAGCAATGCAAACACAAAACACAGAGTAAAGAATTTACTGTACTGTGAACTGGCCAGTGCGTTTTACTGTAATACTCTTTCCTGTCTTCACAATGTTCACATGCCTTTGTCTGCCACATGGGGGCGCCTGGCACTTAAAAGGCAGGGTAGGTAAAATATGGTAGAGAGAGAGAAAGACAGAGAGAGTGAAATAGTGAGACAGAGAGAGAGAGAGAGAGAGAGGGGGGGGGGGGAGAGAGAGAGATAATGTTTTAACTGTTGTTGCAATAAAAATGACAGAAAAGGCATTTGTCTTTTTGTTTTTGTAATGTTTACAAATATTAAACAGTACGGATGTTGCATTAGACTGCATGGCGGCATCAGAGACACACACACACACACACACACACACACATACACACACAAGCATGCACACATACACACACACACACACACACACACACACACGCACACACACAATCAGTTTAAATATTAAAATCGTTTGTCCCAGGAGACATGTAACTGTTATCAACTGTCACTCAGATGTTTGCTGAAATTAAAATAATGGGCTGTCTGTGTTATGGCCTGGAGGATTATGACAGCGTTGATAGCTGCTGTCTGATGGATGTTGGCACAGATTACAGCTCTAATCCCATGACAGGGAGCTCTGCAATATGTGTGTGCATGCACACACACACACACACACAACACACACACACACACACACAACACACACACGCCCCCTCTATATTAATGATAGTAGGTTTAGAGATTACACACTACACACAGTCATTAGCAGAACAGATAAATTTGTGTATTCACAATTTGCCCGCTTCAACTGATAAAGAGCAGGTCCACTTTGAACCAGCATTTATTGAATTAACAATGGTGACCTTGTTTAGCCTATAGCCTAGATTATAGTATCAGGTAGCCTATTGGCCTGTCTGCTCTATATATAGCATTAAGGCAACAGTTTAAATGCTCCTTTTGGCAGAGGCAGTATCCTTGTTTTCACTCTGGCTCACTCGGGTTTCAATAAAAAATACACAATGGCCAATCACAGTCACAACAAATGTCACCGAGAGCCATATACTGAGTTTGGTGTTAATGGAATGATCAGCCTGGTTAGCATTGCTAACATCAATCTCAGTATGCTAGTCAACATAGAGTAGCCAAATATATATTCTATATCATCATCATCATCATCATCATCATCATTATCATCATCATCATTATCATCATCATCATCATCATTCCAACATTGTGCTCGTATCAACATCATTCCTCCTGATAGTTATCATCATGTACTAGTCCAGACATATCTTCAAAGCCAGTAGTCTATTATTTAAAATATCCTGTGAACATAACATTTTAAATAATACAAAATGTAAGCATTACAGCTACAGGCCATTTTTCTTTTTGGATCACTATGTCAATAGACCTGCTATGTAAATACTTTATTTATGTAAGTAATATAAAGTCCTTGTAAGACACGTACTACTACTACTAGTATATACAAATAAAGACTGCGTTATTTATTGTGCGTGTTATGAGGTAATATAAGCCCTAGTATCTCCCTGCTGTCTGAACGTCCTTGTGATCATTGTAAACAAAGGTCACACCCTCGCGCCTCGATATCGAACTTGCCCCTCGTGATGCAGTCCTCTCACGGCCAATGGGAGCGCGGGGAAGAAGAGAGGTGGGGGGGGAGTGCGATAGTCTCGCGCCGCGCAATAGACTGTTTTGACAGTTGCTCGAGCTGCTCTGCTCGCGCACCCTGCTCTTCTCCCTCTTTAAGTTCACTTCCGCGGCGGGAAAGGAGATGATGGCCGCTGCCGCTTCCTGCGCACCGCTGCTCTGCGCCGGCAGCAGTGCCAACAAGAAGCCTCACCACGGCGGCAGCAAAGAGCACACACGGAGGTACCGGGAGAACTCCCGCCGGAGACAAGCCGCCCTGCTGTTCCTCAGCAACATCTCACTGGACGGGCGGCCAGTGCTGCAGAGGCAGGCGGCGGAGAGCGGAGGCGCGGCCAGTCGGCGAGGCACGTCTGACTTCCAGGCAGCCGAAAGCGGCCAGCGCGCCTGCACGGGTACCAGTGACGGCCTGTCCCCGGAGACCGACGCGAGTAACGGGGGTTACATGACGTTCGCCGCCAGCCCGTCGTCCGTGAACGGTGGCGACGCCGCGAACCCCACGCCAGCGCAGAGACTCCTCAACAACCACAACGTCCCGCCCATACTGGTGCTGCCGTCGTCGGACGCGGAGTTAGGCGACGGCGAGCGGCTGGTCCTGGGGCGGCAGAGCGGCTCGTTCTCGTCGCTGCAGGGCAACCTGCTGTCCGCGTCCCCGTCCAGCTGCAGCCTGGCGCCGTCCCCGACGGGACCGCGCAAGTCGTCCACGCTGCTGTCGGTCCAGAGTTGTAGCTCCGTGTCTTCTGAACAGCGACAGAGGTTAGCATGCTTGTTTGTTTGTTTATTTGTTTGTTTTGTTTGTATCTGGTTTCTTGCGTGCTGTAGTGAAGCTCACAGGTGGATCTATAATGTGTGTGTGTTGTGTATTGTAGTGAATCTAGTGAGTGAGTGTTTTTTAGTGCATATATAATGAGTGTGCGTGTGTTATGTGCAGCATTGTAGTGGATCTGTAGCGAGTGTCTGTTGTATAGCATAATAGTGAATAGTGTATGTGTGTGTTGTGTATAATGATCTATACTAGTCTGTCTGTTGTATAAGATAAGGTAGTGGATCTATAGTGTGTGTGTGTGTGGTGGGGGGGGGGGGGCAGGGGCTGTGGCATTTGTGTACTGATTTTAAGATAGGTGTGTGTTTGCTGTGTGTTTAACATCTAACCCAAGACCGGTTCTTTAGTGTAATCTAAGCAAAATATTCAGAGTCGCTGAGTCAAAACCAGATTTACTGCACCTTTTAAAATCAAGGATAAAAAAAAAAAAATGAATTAAAGAATTAAATAAATATTAACTGCAGCAATGTGTTGTTCTATCTCCATAGTAACATGACCTAAGCCTACTGGCATCATACTCTGTAGTTAGTCAGTGGTGATTGCTAGTCAGAGTAGTATAGACTGACAAAAGCATAGGTTTGGTTAAGTTAGGGATAGTGTAGTGTAGGGACATATACAAAGTATCAACTCCCATTACTAGTATATTCTAGTAATGGAGACATATTCTCCTCACCAATAATTTCTGTACACGAGATGCCATTCCATATAAATGTTATTAGAGTTTACTGTCACTTCAAACTTTTTGGTGACAGTGGCGCAGTGGGTATAGCAGGCGGACATGTGATGAAGAAGTTGATGGTTTGAACCCCACAACTCCTCACCAAGTGTCGAGGTGTCCGAGCAAGACAGGTCAGTTGGCTCCTTGCATGGCAGACACCACCATCGGTGTATGAATGTGTATAGTGTGAAAGTGAGGCAGTACTGTATAGCACTTTGTGTGACCAGATTAGAAAGATACTATATGATAGTATGACCAGGTATGGTACTACATGGTATAAAGGTCATTCTTACTGTAGATGTTATTTGTCCCTGTACAGGGAGGGGTTCAGCCTATTGCACAATTGGAAGCAAATTCTCTAGCCTATATATTCCATTGTGTTGAGGTGAACCGCTAATTAATGTTCTGTCTGAAGTATAACAACATACTGAAGTGTCAGTTTAAGCATACACTTTAAAATTGCTTTATGATAATTGTGACATACAGTACATTACAATTACAATCATGAACAGTGTTGTGTTACTCGTCTTGGTGAAAAGGGTACCACGCAGTCTGTATAGGCCTGCATACATTAATTTTGCGTTTAGTCAAAATGAATTATTTCCACACCATAAATACAGATGTGCATTCATGTAGTGGCAGGGTAGTACATGTACATTTCACCCTAACCCTACTTTACACCCTTTCTTAAGACGAATATAATCAGAATATTCAGAGCAAACAGCCTCTTCAATTTGATATGTATTGTATAAACATTAATTATGAAATGTCTCCACCCCAAGGACATGTAACCATGTGATTATACTGTATCCTCATGACTGAGGTTGACGTGTGTAGCATTTTCCCTCCTGTTTACCGATCGTCAGAACAGGTGTTAAATCAGATATCCTGGCAGTCGCATAAGATAAGAAGCAAAACCTCTCGTCAAATAACTTTATTGGTGTCATAATGTTTCTTATTTTTTCCTAGGCTGTCTTTCTCTTCTAAAGATAGGAAACTGTCTGTCTGTCTATCTGTCTGTCTGTGAGTGAGTATAACACTTTCGGTATAATTTCAGGGCTGTGTGTGTGCATGTGAGATGATTTGTTTGCAGTGGCAGTCACTATAAAAACACCTGCCCTAAAGGCATAAACACTATCCTGCTCCAGACAAATGGCATGCTGGGAAAGTACCACAACCCAGAAAATGTCTTTACTAGTTAGCTGACTGTAGAATGCCACGGTGTACCACTAACCAGCTGAAAATGAAGCTCATATTCTGTGACAAATAGCCTTAGGAGGTACTGTAGTTTATTGGTTGGGTAATATAAGGGTTAAGTCCCTCTAAAGGCAAATTTGCATCAGTCATATCAAAGTTGACCGTATCGACGAGCATCTGCTAGTAACTGAATACATAAAAACCTTTTAATTAAAAACACATTTTGCTGTTACACCTCTTGCAGTGGGGTTGAAACTCGCCTTCTGTCCTCGTTGAATCACTTCCTGGTTTAATGTCATTGGCTGTGGTTTGTGAGGGAAATGAATCACTCTGTTTACACACTGTGTCTGGACTGCATCGCTCTGTGAGTGTGAGATCCTGCCAGGCATCGATACCACAGATTTAAATGTGTAAACACTCTTGAGTATGTGATTTTGAGAACATTAATGTTAATCAGAGCATGCACACACACACACACACACACACACACACACACACACACACACACACACACACCATTTCTTTCTAACCCAAAGGCAGGCAGTTCACACTTACACTCGCTGTGTGTGTGCGTGTGTGTGTGTGTGTGTGTGTGAGAGAGCGAGTCATCAAGAGGGTGTCTGTAACTTACAACTAACCACTGTTAAAGACCGCTACACACCATGTGTGGGCATAAAAGGTCCCCTCCCAAACATGCAAGCATACGTTCTTGTTTTGCTCTTTTTCTGTTGTTCTTTCAAAGTGTGTGTCTGTCTGTTTGTTTGTCTTTCTCTTTCTCTCTCACACACACAGACAGACAGACAGACAGACAGACAGACAGACTGTCTCTGTTCCAACTTGGCCAGTGCTGGGTACATCTACTGGGGGACCTGGATCGCTATGGTTACTACAACAATGTGCCATTTCTGATCCTCCGAGTGGGTCTTTTTTAACATGTTTTATAAAAGCTAACCTCAGCATTAGAAACCTTTTTTTCAGTCAGCTAAACACAGCCTGGGCATTTACAGAGCTCTGTAAATGGGAACACAAACAAAGTGGTGCAGACCGCACCACACAACACTATCCCAGCCTTGGCAGTGTGGGGAGTGAAGCCTTGTGGTATTGAAGGGAGATGTGTTTTTGTTTTTATGGGCTTCAATTTGGGAAGGGGTTGAGAAGGGAGTTTAAATCAAAGAAAGAAATGAAGAAATAAAAATACACACAGCACTGACACTAAAGATAACTACACAATCAGGTGGCGCCATCTGCTGGCACAAGAAGGTATTGTAGTGCATTTGAAACCCAAGGACAACAGGAGGGTGAAACTGAAATCGCTGATTTTGATCAAAAATGTAATACTGTACAACACCAGCACTGATGTGTCTCATACCAGTGCAGTCCTATTACTTGGTTTACAGCTCAAAAACAGTTGTTACAGTACTCTTTAATTAATCATGGTTTTGTAGGAGTTCTCCAGATTGAAGGGGAAAAAATAATATACTCTATTAGTTAGGCCATTACCTATTATGTTTATATGTGGTTGATGACGTGATAGTATGCATGATGACAATATTATGCTGTAAGTTTTCTATTAGAATATTGATTGTTGGTGTGGCTTGTGTACGACCTGTGTACTACATAAAAGTCGCTTTGGATAAAAGCGTCTGCCAAATGCCGTAAATGTAAATGTTTTGTGCTGCTGTTTCCTGTTCCATGTGGGCTTTTGAGTGCCTGGAGCCCTTTGGGAAGGGGCCTGCGATCAAGGTGCTGTCGATAGCCCTGGTCTGTGTCTGGGCCTGTAGAAAAGCGGGTGTGAGTCGATGGGAGGGAGGGAGGGAGGGGAGGGAGGGAGGGGAGGGAGGGAAGGGAGGGAGGGAAGGGAGCTAAAACGAAATGTTAATCTTCTAATCTGGGTGATGCAACATGGACCATATGCACTTATGTGTGAGTTTACTCTGTGTGTGTGTGTGTGTGTGTGTGTGCCTGTGCCTGTGTTCACATTGTGACCTTTATTGTCTTTTGATGTGCGTGTGTGTGTGTGTGTCTTCAACTGTACATTGGCTTGCGTGCAGATAAGGAGTGTCAGTGTGTGTGTGTGTGTGTGGGTGTGTGTGTTAGAGCTGATACTGCATATAATAAAGTGGCTGTACATGACATTCTGCTGCTAGATGTTTCTAAGCACACCAGCATCTCAGACCAAAACAAGTGGGCAACACATTTGGTCATTCTCTGCTCAGGATGCCATTACTCCACTCTTTACATAGAGAAGGAAGGAAGGAAAGAAATACATACACACAGCACTGACAGTATAAAGAACTACACAATCAGGTGCCGCCATCTGCTGGCACATCAAGTTAGTGCGTTTGAAACCCGAGGACAGCAGGAGGGTTAATGTGAATGTTGGCTTCAGAGGAGGCCAGTCACTAGAGTCACTGTTCTCTGACAGAGATTGAAGTGGTTGGGGAGCGGGTCTGTTAATTTTAATGTTTCAGGAATGGGACTCTGGATGTTTGGGCTTGATTTTCTGTTTTCCTTTGTGCTTGTTTGTGATGGAGGTGTGGTATGATGGGTGTTACATAGGGTGGTATTATTACTTGTTTGTATTACTTATTACTATTATTTGTTTTTAATGATTTTGTAGTGTGAAGCACTTTGTGTTACATGCATTTGTATGTAAAATGCTATATAAATAAAGATTGATTGATTGAGGATATGACACAACATTATTGTCATATTGAGTTATGGTCCAGTATAAATTGTCAGAGGAAACTCAGAGTGGTACATCATGTGTGAACTATCTCAATGCTAGCAAGATATGTGTGTGTGAGTGTGCGTGTGTGAGAGAGAGATTTAGGATTTTGTGAGCATAATGTGTAATCTATGGCATGACCAGTGTGTGTGTTCTTGTGTGCTTGTGTTTGTGTGCATTATTAAAGGATTAGTATGTGGGTATTTACATAAAGTGTGTGTGTGTGATGTCACCTTCTCAGCAGTTAAATCCTCTGAGAGAGCTAGAGATGCAGCAGCATTGGTATTGTACTGTATTTAGAATTTAAACCGACATCTCTTGATTGCCTAAGATGGTATGGGAAGATAAGAGACTTACTGACAGACAGAACTACTGACAGACAGACAGAACTCTACACATAAACCAACAGTATCCATACAACTTTAGATGTAGTGTTGTTTGTTTACACAGTATTAGTGAATATGCTGTGAAATTGTGTCCTTTTTGCCGCTAGGGATATATAAGCCAGGTATTGATTTTATCCACTGTGTCGATACAGTAGTTGCCAATTATAGGATATCGTTTGATGTTTTAAAATTTAACCAACATATTTGAAAATGGAAACCTTTTACATTACAATAATAAACAATACCTTTTTCATATGAGATGCAGAACATTTTAACTCTTCCATTGCGTAAGCATTTACATTTCCCTGTGATCTCTGGTCTGAAACGTCTTTTTGTAGGGGATGGGACTTGGGGTTCTATTTCCACATTTTGAAGCAACACGGTGGAACACTGTTTTACGTGTGTTGCCATTTCACTCTCCTACATTTAAAGGTGTAGTCAGTTATTCCGGAGAAAGTTTTTGATTTGCTCTGAACCTTTACACTCAATGGGTGCTTCCTCTGAAGCTCCACCCCCCCACACATATTGGAAATGCATTGCCACGGCTAGGATAGAGTGTGGTGCGGTCTGGACCACCAGGTTCGTCCTGATTTTTTTTTTCAGCACGCACACAGAACGTGCGTCTTGCGTATTACCGCAGGAGATAATTTGCTGAAAGTGACAGAATGTTTTAGTGTATTCCAATCGGTGACTTTACCTTGTAAGTAGAAGCTCAGTAATGTTGTCATTGTGTAGCAGCATAGCAGTTTTACAAGATTGGAAAAATCTAACCTTTTTACATATGCTCGTAAAAGTAAGTAGCTCCTCAGAAAGACATCATAAATCCATAATTTTTTTACAAGAACTCTGAGGGCTCTGATACAGCTTTTGGAATTTCTCTTCACACTCTCTTTGAGAGCATCAGCACTTGGCAAGGCATGAGCAATCAAACACAGAACATTTCAATCACTGGCCTGCATGTTTTCGTCAAGCAGATTTATTTGAACCCACACATACATTTTCATGAGTACTACCAAAATATCAGACATACATCTTATAATAAATATATTAGACATACACAGTATACATCTAATAATAATACATGTATAAACTATTTTATATCCTTCTTCGTGATATTGCTAAACATCTGAAGGAACAACTGTAATAGATGTGGAAGGTAATATCCAATGTTTCTCTGTAGTGGTACTGTAATAGCACTAGGGGCTTTGACCCATAAACTAGGAGAGTGGCTCCAGCAGATTACAGGTAAAACATCTGTGTTCTGAACGGAAGAGTGCAGTCCTAGGAACAGCTAAGATATTGCACAGATCCCGCAAACTCCCATTCCCGTCCCGAGCTGAAGGAGTTCAGATGCAACAACGTTCATCTGACATCTTTTT
>JAODUG010003672.1:0-11100 GCA_027564795.1 Aphredoderus sayanus
ATATATATCTTACATTCTCGTCCAGTGAAAGTGTCTTCCAAGTACAGTACGTATGGTGCTTTATGAGAAACTCATGGCATCACAGGAGACCCTATTATTAAGTCAGATTTGATATCTAATCACTGAGGACAGACAGATTATTTTTGCTGCTCTGGTTCCTTTACTGATGTCTGTATTTCCCTACTGAGTTGAAGGTCAGTACTGCTGCTGACGCCTGCATGCGGCTCCTCATTCAGTTTGTTTACTGGAGGAGAATGGGGAAACACATTTTGTGACTGGTTCTCTGCTTGAATGCAGAGAATCAGGTCAGGATGACAAGCTACCTTGATCTTTGTGTCCACGCTGAGCAGGGTAAACAGTGTGTTCATGTCTATGAGGGCCTGCCTGGTCTCTCTGTAGACTGTGCCCAGGAAGTTGAGAGGTAGGGAGAGCTGGAAGAGCAGCCCGTTCACCATCACCAAATCTCCCACAGTCATTGTGCCTGCACGATGACAACAAACAGTCTAGTGTGACCAGGCGAATGCATATAATTATTATTCACTTACATTGGTCTACATTATTAAGAATTTATTGTCAACTTCAATTACATGTAATGTCTCTATATTATACTTGTATTTCAATATTGTGCAATCAAACTAATTGAAATATGTTCTGCATCCGTTCATCCATTAATATGTCTCCTCAATCCCTTCACTTTCCCTCCCACTCACCAGCCATGATTCCCTTGCTGGCCATCATCATGATGGCAGTGAGACCCACACTGAAGATGGCGCTCTGGCCAAAGTTCAGCATGGCCAGAGTGGATGTGGTCTTCAGCGAGGCCGACTCATAGGTCTTGAGGAAGTCGTCGTACCTTTCAGCTTCGTACTTCTCGTTGTTAAAATACTACAGCCGAGAAGAGCAACACGTACAGGAAGTAAAAGCATGAGGGATGCACAGCAGAGCTATGGTTCACAGGAATTGCAGTGTAGTGCAATGCAGTCACATTAGAGCTGTTTTAAACGTTGTCCAATGCATTTGTCTCACTGAGCAGAACAGAGTACAAGACATAGGCTTCTGTATTAGCAGTAGGCAAAGACCAACACAACGCCAACAACCTTAACAATCAGATCACTAATGGCCAACGGCCAAACCACTTTCTCACACACACAATAGTTTCAACATTTATATAGTGAGAATAAGTGCAGATGCCATACAAAAAGGGCTGTGCCATTTGGGATAGCCAGACTAACAGCCAATAGTTAGGTTTACAAAAAAAATAAAAATTGTGTGTTTGCCGGCAGTCTGCTTCTCATTTAAAACTCGGTTTAACGCCTTTGCTGACTGAAAATGTGTCCTGACTAAATCTGCTGCCAAGGAGTGGGCGAGGACCAAAAAAAAAAAAAACTAAATACAAAACAGGAGGCTTCAGCACAGGCCAAACGCACATCTGAGTTTAATGCAAAATACTGTGAGTGCAAACACTACAGCAAAATAAAATCTGTATTTAAAAAAAAAAAAAAAAACAGTCTTAAGCTCAACTGCTTATTACTTAATAATCTGTTTGTTTAGTGTATATCATTGTTTCCTTGGTTAAGTGGGCGATTCTCTAGTGTAGCTTATGGCAGAGGTGCTGTTGATTTGCATTTAGGGAAATGCAGAGAATGAAAGAAAGGGGTGGGGGTGGAGAGAAGGAGAAGAGAAGTCGCACATGGAGGACAGACTGAAGCAGTGAGGCACCGTGCTCAGGTTCACATCCATCCCTTTGTGGAAGTGGAACGGATCTCTGAGTGGGCGGAGATCTAATTACATATGCACACTCAGGCTCACAGTGATGCTAAATCCAGCCGCACTGACACGGATGACACAGTATAACACTGAACAAAACATGGGAGGGGGGACTACAACATCAGGACACAAAATAAGGAGCACACAAAATACCACAGGTACTAACATTTTTCAGGAATAAACAAAATGTTTTCTTTGTGTGGGCACTGGAAGGCAGAGCAATGCAAAGAGAGTCCCTCACACATTGGGACTAGGGGGACGTTTGCATGTGCAGTTGTGCTTCGTCCAAATCGTACACTTTCAATCTCAGTCCAAGCAGATTGCTGTACAACTCTGCTTGAAAGATAGTTATAGTGGTATTTTTAGTTGATTTTGGGAAAAAACACTGCTGCATATTTCTGCTCGGGTATTATGCATGTTCAAATGTCATACACAAAGTATTCTAAAAATTGAGCGGTAATTAGATATTATCCTCTACCGCTGCAACATGTGGTTATGTTGTGTACAACCATGTTATCTAAAAAAGAATGGGGGGGAAAGCAAGCAAGGAAATTGAGGGCAATTAATGGGCACCATCACAACAGAGGCATCTGAGGCCAGAGTTCCCACAAAACATCCTGATTGTCGCCAGACATTTCTATTCAGGGTTAAATCCCTATTGACAGAGGCCTTTGGTCTAAAACTGTAATTAAAGAAAAACTTCCGTCTACAAATAAGGCAGGAAACTAATCCTGAGTGCCAAACGATAAGTGTCTCATTGTTTGCAGCAAACAGTGGAGATGTTTGGAGAAAGCCTGAAGTAGATTGTAGAGCGAGTGAGTGTACAGACAGTGGCAGAGGCCTTTCTGATCAAATTAATTAAAAGGCAAATTCTGCCTGGGGTAATCATGCTAATGAAACACGACATTATCACAGGAGAGTAAATATCTGTTCACATCCCAGTGACCGACTTATATAGGGAGGGGTGAATAGCATGAACTGAGAAGGAAGGGGTGATTAAAGTAGAGATGTAGGAATGGGCAGGGGATGGCTTGTTTTTATTGGCTGAAGAAGAGAGCGGAGAGAGTGTGGGATTAAAGAAAAAGAGGAGGAGCTCACCTTAACTGTCTCGTAGTTGAGGAGGGAATCGATGGCTGCGTTGCCAGCATCGTTGTCTGCTTTGTTCATCTCTATCCTGAAACGAGTCCTGCGTGCAAAACACCAAACAGAGGCCTGTCACTCCCACGCACACAAATTAACCCGCAGGCCAAAGTAATGGCGTCTGTGGTTGGACGTTATCACAGAGGGCGCAGCGGGCTACACAATAAAAACTGTGCGAATCATAGGGAACTGGTGATGCCAAGTCAACAAACACACACGTACAGCTAGTCAAACAAAAAGCAGGAGCCACTAAGCATTAGTACAACTGACGGTGAGTCAGCTCGTTCCAGTAGAGAAATGATTTTACCTCCACTGAGTGACTAGAATGGTGAAGGCCGTGTACGCTGAGAGGGTACCCAGAGCAACAGCTGCAAATTGTCCACCACACTGATAATACTGTGGAGGAGGACAGAGTGGTCAAGACAAAGCATCTCTGCATCTCTCTCTCTGTGCCTCAGCCTTTCCACAAAACAAGCAGAGATGAAAAAGGAACCAATCGCGCTAATGCTTTAGCTACATGGACGACAGAGTCTGTTCTCATTACCTACAAGCTGACAATATGGCACAGAGAGGGGTAATAGCAGAAAAGCCACAGTGGAGCTGTTGCCGTTTGGTGACGTCCAAAGAGAGGGGGTGGGATATGTTCAGAGGCTGCTCTGTAAGAAGCCATTAGGCTGCTCCAAACCTTTGGGATTCATCAGTGACTCTAATGGGCTCCATGTTACACTCAAAAGTTCACATTCTTTTAACAGATGTAGCAAGTCTGTAAATGACACAACCTGCTCCTGAAGTCTTAAGGATACAGACGGGCCTGAGACAATTATATGAGACATCAGGAAATACAGTTTATCCTAGACAACAATGGGGAAGCAAAGTGAGGTAAATTAAAGGTTTCTGCCCATATGCCATTATAGGCTAGCCTCGTGAGACCATCCTGATCTCAGGAGCTTCAATTTAATTATGTGGCAAGAATCAGTCTAGAAAGGCTAGGGATCATTGCGACTGTAGTCCGAGTAGCATCTGAACTTTTAAATCCGCGTCGTCGTTATAGCTACGGGCATGGTTTAGGTGTGACGACAGAGAAAACCACTTGGAAACTTGAAAAGAACAATGGCGGATCCTAAAAAGCTTAACACAGATTATGCTATATTGTTAGTTTTGTCTAGACTATATCTTCATTAAAATAGAACAAACAGCATTGAAGGCTTTTTTTTAGACGGAAAATATGTTTTCACTCTACTCCCAACTGGTTGTGGCAAACGTTTTATTTCCTACGACGTCATATTGGTTTGAGTAGTTGAAGTTACGGTGACAGACAAATGGTTTATCCAATCAACTGACAAGAGGTTTATGAAAAAAACTGCCCTAAACAAACAGTTCCATTGGACGGCTCCCCAGATAGACTTGTGAACAACAATCCATCTGGCACGCCAGGTTAATTATAGGCACCGAATGAGCTACTACGGCAATGTGGTGTGCTGGAGCTCTGCTCACCAGGATGCCACCGACGAGGCTCATCTCGAATACGGTGGGTCCAAGGTTGAAAACGAGCGCACTGAGGACGAACGAGATGCCCCGCGTGCCGCGGTCGATGGCCTTGGACAGGGCGCCCGTCTGCCGGCTGAGGTGGAAGCCCAGGTCCAGGTTGTGCAGGTGGAGGAAGACGTTCTTGGCGATGCGCCGGATGGAGCTCTGGGCCACTTTGCCGAAGACGGCGTTCCGGAGCTCGTTGAAGAGGGCTGCGCACGCCCGCGAGACACCATCTGGGGGAGAAGACACAAAGCACATTAAAGTGCTTTCAAAGAGAACCAGCGGGTGCTTTCCAGATAGCTTTGCAGGGCCCAAATCAACCCCGGTCTCTAGGTATGGAGGGGCTGGCTTGTTCCATGGGGCCGGGAAACAGACCAGAAAAAAGACATATGGCACATGCTATGTAACAGTGCTGGGGAGCGGACCTGATCTGACAGGGCGGAGGCTAGTCAACCGCTCTTAATTGAAGGCTTGTAAAAGATGGCAGGACAGGTCTTTCACATTCTCACTGGTCTACAAGGCCTGCAGTGCTGAAGCAGCAGCCTCCCCCAAGGCTCTCTAATTACAGAGCAGGATGCTGTCTGAAGCCTCACTACTATGGCAGGCTTGCACACTGCAGACAGAGAGGGAGGGGGGTTGACTGAGCCTGTGTTGCGCGTGTGTGTTGTGTGTGTAGGGGGTGACATGTGAGCAGAATACCAGAGATGGGGGAGGAGGTTTTAATAAGTGTGCCAGGAAGGAAATGACTAGACCCGTCAATGAACAAGCTGAATTTCACTCTTGGTCGAAGACAAGACTGATCTGGACGGCAAGGATGGGAGCACACAGTACTGGACACATTTCTCTCCATAGGACCATTGAAGAGGAGTTGCAAAATGTTAAATCACATAGAAAAACAGCAACAATATAGCAAACGGATAAACATCAGACGTTTGATCCTGTAGATCTGTCCGTTATGACATGCTGTACAAGCAGATGGCTTGCATAACTGTCACAAATGAACATTACTAGGTGTCTGAGCGAGGCAAGTGGCGATTTTACCGACTTGTGTGAATACACGACGTGTCTGCTGAAACCAAAGGCAGGGGTAATAATAGCTCCGTCTGCCGGTCTTCATTGGCTGTAATGTGGCGTTAAATGGGAATGCTCATCTAATGAACAATGTGTCTACATCTGACAAGGTAGGATGAGCACTGAATAACCTTTTCAGTCGAATTACACCCAGGACCATGGGCTCCGAGAGCAGGGCTACAAGCATAGCAAATAGGGAACAGGGAACATAATTCGATTCTCTAAGAGCATTCCCTTTCATTCCTGCTTCTTCTGTTCTAATGCTGTCCTGTATGGAGTTCTGCAACTGTGCCACAATTATTCTTCAAGCAACGCGAGTGTGCAAGATGCAAGTAGGCTTATTAAAATAAGTGGCTGCACGGGGTAAGTGTGGGACGTGCACAAGCCCATCTCGCTGCCGGCCGGCGTGACTCACACCGATTGTTACGCTCCGATTACTCATTTGATTTTTCTTCCCTTATTATCAGTGACACGGTAGAAGCACTCTAATCTGACAGGAGCTTCACGTTCACACTACAGCTGACCCTTGACCTCTCCTGTAGTGACATGGTCCTGAGGGAGAAGGAAAAAAATAGTGTGTGAGAAACCCTGAGGAGGCAAGTTAAATAAAGATATATATAAAGTTTAAAAGAAGCTGATCATGTTTTTCCTTCATACTGTATACTGTTACTGAAAACAAAGTATCCAGGCCATTTAAAATTACATTAGCCATCTCTGCCCTACTGCTTCACAGATGTGCCATTCAGCTTGCTTTGGGGGTGTACAGGTAAAGTACTTAAAAGCCATCAGAATACACAAGAGGGCCATCTGGACGAATCAGAGTGAACTCAGTGGCAGAAGGAAGGACATCATGTAAATAATGGGGGAGAGGAGCAGAGGATGCAGGGTGGCATTGATATGAATGTGTTGGGAAAGGTCAGTGTGTAGATAATAGCCAGTCCCACAGTCCCCTCTGATGAGTGCAGCACCTGCCAGAGAAACACAAGTCTGGGACTTACAGCCAATCAGCACAGCCGTTGCCATGGTAGCCACGGTGCTTGGCGCGTCACTCAGGTTCAGCATGTGTCCCGACATCTGGTTGAGCTCGTCCACGGCATACTTAAACATGAAGGGCACCGTCACATTGGTTAACTGTGAAGGCGGAGAGGGAGAAAAGGAAGGGAAAAAGTTCTCAATAGGTCACAGTTTTTATGTTTTTAGGCCTGCACATTTTGCTTTGCCAAACCTCTCTATGTGTTTTCTATAAGCTAAAGGGAAAGAGGACCTTGGCTGTTCATTGGCTATAATGTATTAATCTGCAGTAAAGTATTTATAAATAATGAATACATATGCATGTCTGAATGTATGTTTTTGTGTATAATTTTCTATGCTGGAGCTGGTGAGGAATGCATCCTGCTAATGGAATTGAGACGGCTATTAGGGCTAATTAAAAGCACAGGGACAGCTGTGTGACTCAGGCTGGGCGGACCGCAGCACATTAGGACAGCAAGAGAACACAGCAGTACACAGCAAAGCACTTTCATTAGCAGCACCGTTACAGCTCAGCATTTCAACCCTTTACAGTGAGATGTGTTTGTTTTTATTGCCATTTATCATTTTTAATCTTCTTGTTCCTGCTCAGATTCTGTGTGCTACATTTTTGACGAGACAAAAAATTGTTAAAATAAATTAATATGGAGGGGGTAAAAAGCCTCCAGCTGGAGTCCCAGTAAATCAGACTCTAGCTAATGGCCCACCATTTGTACCTCAAAAGCTAGCCTACATCTCTGGGATTCTATACCAATTCACATTATTCCCAGACAATAGAAGTCCTCAGAGTCCCTCAAGGCAAAACAATATCAGCCACTTTGCTACCAAGACAACAGAACATGACACAAAAATAGACCAGCCTATTATCACTGGCCCAAAACACGTCCTCAAATTTGCCACTAATATGTGATAGAGATGGATGTGGTCCCTTTATCCATTTACAGGCCACACACAAGGTTATCTTTACACCATGTCAATCTGCACCTGACAATGACATCGCCAGTGTAATGAGCGATTGAGTCCTTCAGGCTATAGGGAACTAGCCTATGCTTACAGTGTGATACATAAACCTGAACTGAGCTGAGCCCCCCAGCCCATCAAATGCAAGTGTGTTTCAAAATGTGGAGGTCTTAAATATCAATGGCACCAAATGGAAATGTCACCGATAATGTGGAGAGTTGGGAGGGTGGGGGCGATGCATTGCAACAGCATAATTAGCTGGCTGCTTTAACAACTGTTTCTACACAGTTGGCGGTTTCAGTTCAAACAGGCAACGGTGCAAAATCTAGGCTAACGCCAAGCAAACAGAAACATGGGAGATGGCAGGTTTGCACACATGTGTAATGTGTATGCGCGTTCTCTGCTCCTTTGTACACACTAGAGGGAGCCATGCTGGGCAACAGCAGGATATGCTTATTTAGGGGCTGAGAATCTCCTGATTGTTTTTCCAGGGTGCAAATTAGAGGCTACCGACAAAGGAAGAGGAAATACATCCCATACTGATTGATATTTGCAGTCAATTATTCTTTAGAAAAAGTAGGATATTTCGTATTACACACTGGCTTTGTTTTGCACACATACTATTCCCAGTGTAAAACTGTATTTTCTAGTACCGTTAAAAATATCCATGTACTGACTAGGCCTAGATGTTGTCACACACAATGATTTAGACCTATAGTTAGCGTCACAGCAACCATCCATGTCATCAATGATAACAGTACTATCCACCACATTTAATCGAATGCCATAGACAAATGGTATAGCTAACGGTTTGGTTTAGAAATTATACTGCAGGGAACAATGAGAATATAATGGCACATCTGATTCCTGCCAATATAAAATCATTTTGGTAGCAGTTCACAGGAAGCACTTGAGAAACAAGTTATAGACCCTACTGGTTGCTAGCATCAACCTGTTAGTTTGCTGCTGGATTAAGTCAGTGTCCACAAAATCAATTAGGGTTTAGGAGCTTGTGGTAGCAATTGTTGCTCAGGTTTTGCACATTATAATATAAATGTTACTGATATAAAACTACCTATGGAAGCAGAGCAAAACTGTAAAAACTGCAAAACGTTTTAGAATTAGTACAATGCCAATAATCATATGTAAACTGCACATTAACAACATACGTTTCATTGTGTCCTAATGGCAATGGCAATGCCTCTAAACTGGTAGAGAATGTTTACCCGTTTATTATAATTGTGGATACCAGGCACTTAACAGTTCCCTTCATTATGTTTTGTAGGTTATTATTTTTATTTTGACACTGAAATGAAATTTCAATCAGTCATGAAAGAAATTAACATCATTATCATCATTAGGCTATGCAATAAACTGTCAAAAATGGCCTTGTACATGTAAGATTGTAAGGATGCTGCACTGTTGTGAGATGCATTTTTCTGGTGTCATGGAGGAACATTTTAAATGGATTATTATGAATTATCCACAACAGAAAGGCCTACATGCATTTTGCTGTATTTTGTTTTTCTTCAAGAAAAAGAAAACATGAACTCAGCCTACCTTGGCTCCTGCAAGCAGTCCCAGAGATATAGCCACCCGGGCCCGCAGGTCTGGACGGTCCTTTGGCCACACATAGGACAGCATTGCAGATAGGATTTTGGCTGAATGCACCTCTTTTAGCTGTACATAGAAAGGAACAAACGGCACATCAATTAATTACATTATAGCACAATCTTTTTTTAATCATTGTGCTCAAAACATACTTTTAAAGAAATGGCCAAGAGGGTAAACATAAACTTTCCATTTCACAATACTAGTAGCTACCTTTGCATTCTGCATTTGATCTGACAGCCACAGTAGCCTACACAGAGTTCCCTGGGCATACACTTGAAACATCAAATGTCAAGGAGAGTCCCATGAGAGATATCGGAGCAGAAACAACAGCAGAGTCTCCAGGTGGACCAATGGATCCAGCCTGACACTACAAGTCCCAGGAGACACCTGGGCTGTCATCCCAGCTGAGGTTGAGAGTCCACCGGTGCCAACATGGCTGTTTACCCACACCCTACCACACACCTGCCGCAGGGACTCTCCGCAGGCCAAAGACTATGAAGTAATTCCACTAATCCGCTCAATATGGTGGCACTAGGGTTCGACACTGCTACATGGCAGTGCTACAGAGCAAATTATAGTGAAATTGTGCCCAACACCTGCATTTTATCAAATGCAATCAGACCATATCTGAATCTGATGAAGAGATAGCTGCAGGATACAATATTGAAGGTCAATATACCATATGTTAAACATGCAATGTATAAAAAAAAAAAAAGATATTTTTATATAATCACAAATAAAGATTTGTATTATTCTTTAAATGCACTAGAGATATTCTACTGATTAGAGTGTGAACTAAAAAGCCTAATGTGTGATAAGCACAAAAAGAGTGTCTTCAAAATGGTTACAACAAAAACACAACTACCTAAATTGATATCTAAGGCCATCTGCATGCACTACTGTACATTAAATTCCAAAGAAACAAAGAAAAAGAAAAGTTACATAGAAACCAGATGCAGGCCATTACCCACCACATTCTTTGGATCTGCACTGAGTCGTCCTCCTGCATGTCCATGCCAACATGTTCGTTTGTCTGTCACTTGCAAATGCTGTGAAAACACCCCGCTCACATAAAGACATATTTGAAAACTGTTCATTGTGACATGTTATGCTTAACACACTGACATAACAAGCAGAAAAAGCATGTCATGAAAATAATATTTTGTCAACCATTAACAGCCAATTATTTGTAACAATAAAGGACAATATCACTTACTCGTACTGATTCCAATATACTGTGTTTGCTCTTGTTGACACTCCATGTCGTTGTTCTTATGTGCGGAGTCAGCTGCAACATCAGATAGATTGTATTCAGTTCTATTTCAAAATTCTGATAATCTCTCCTTGATGTATGCATTTCTAAAGATATTGTCCTCCTCTGTCAGCAACTATGTAAGCAGCAACTAATAACCTTTAAACTGTATGCAAACATTCCAATCCAGACATTAGGCCTACACTTTTGCCGATTTTGATTACATGCGCCGATTTTAACCCTTGTGGTGTCCTTAAAAATATCGTATTTGGCCATCCGGCGGCGCCATCTGATTGTGTATGATGTTTTATAATTGCCATTTGTGTTGTTTTTTTCGTGCCTTTTTACCATCCTGTTGTCCTTGAGTTTCAAATGCACATCTTGTTGTGCCAGTAGTGCACATCGTGTGTGTGTGTAAGCTTTAGAATTAGGTTTTCTATCTGCCACAAAAAGATAGTGATTTGGGTAATTTTGACCCAGAGGGCCTCACAAGGGTTAAGAACATTACATTACTATCAATGTTATGATTAAAAACAAAATAACATCATTAACAACCTTAATAAAGTATTATTTCTATACTTATTTATGTTTACACCTTGGTATGTTGTGAAAAGAAAAACATATCTTACAATTACGTAAATGTATGCATATTATGCAAGAATATTCATCTACATTTTTATCATATATATATATATATATATATATATATATATATATATATATATATATATAAAAAA
>JAODUG010003674.1:0-11099 GCA_027564795.1 Aphredoderus sayanus
GAGAGCTGTGGCCTCAAGGTCTTAGGTGCCTCAAGGGGGCGGTAACCCTCGAACATCGTGGTGGACACCGGTGGTCAGGGAAGCCGTCTGACTGAAGAAGGAAGCCTTCCGGGATATGTTATCCTGGAAGACTCTAGAAGCAGTTGCAAGGTACCGACAGGCCTGAAGGGCTGCAGCCTTTGCTGTGAAAGAGTCAAAGCAGCGGGTGTGGGAGAAGTTCGGAAAAGACATGGAGAAGGACTTCCGGTCGGCACCAAAGTGTTTCTGGAAAACCATCCACCACCTTAAGTGGAAACGGGGAACCATCCAAGCTGTGTACAGTAAGGATGGGACGCTGTTGCCCTCAACTGAGGCAGTAATATCGCGGTGGAAGGAACACTTTGAGGAACTCCTGAACCCGACTAATACGCCCTCTATGGTAGAGGCAGAGTTGGAGGCTGATGGGGGATTATTGTCAATTTCCCTGGCTGAAGTCACTGAGGTAGTCAAACAACTACACAGTGGCAAAGCCCCAGGGATTTATGAAATCCGTCCGGAAATGCTGAAAGCTCTGGATGTGGAGGGGATGTCGTGGATGACACATCTCTTCAACATTTCGTGTAAGTCGGGGACAGTGCCGAAGGTGGTTCCCCTATTTAAAAAGGGGGACCAGAGTGTGTGCCAATTACAGGGTATAACACTTCTCAGCCTCCCTGGTAAAGTGTACTCCAAGGTGCTGGAAAGGAGGGTTCGGCCGATAATCGAACCTCAGATCAAATGGAAATGCTTCTCTCATTGACCTGGTCAACATCTACAATGCTGCTCCCTCCCCCCAGCCCTTAAGCTTGCAGCTGTCACCCCTAACAACCTGTTTTAGGGGTGACAGGGCTTCTGCTGAAAACGGCACAGAAACCGTTCTGCTCAAAATCACCAAGGACATGCGTCTGTCTGCTGACTCTGCCTTCCTCAACATTCACATCCTCCTCGACCTTTGACCCCTTCAACTCCATCAACCAGTCCATTCTCCTCACAAGCCTCCAGTACTCCCTCTGCATTTATGGTGTCACTCCTATCTCTCTAACAGACATCAATACATCCCCATGAACAGAATCACAGGCCTCTGCTGCCGCTTCCCGCCGCCGAGACAACATCTCTGCTCGTGCTCCTTCACCCCCCACCCCACCTCTCTGACCTGCTCCCACTCCCCCCTATGACTTGCCCCCCCCCCCCCCTCCTTGCTGCACCCCCTCTCCAGAACACCCAATAGAAGCAGATGTTCCTATCTGCTTCTATTGGGTCAAAGGAACAGGAAACACATTTCAGGTTATGGCAGGTCTGAAAGTAACAGGTGGGCCTCTGTTTACATTATGGTGTATTAACAGGAACCTGTTTTGTGTTTTAGACTACAGCTCACATAATACTTTTACTCTCTTAGACTTTAGTGAAAGATGTAAACTTTTGTGTGACTTATATGGGTTTAACATGAACATGATCTTTAATGACTGAATGCACTTTTTTAAATTACGTTAGTTAGACGTTATTCATTTAGCAAGATACATTGGGATTAGCAAAATATACTGTATTTTACAGTACTGTATGTACTGTATGTGTGTACATACATTACTGTATGTACTGTATGTACTGTATGTGTGTACATACAGTACTGTATGTACACACATACAGTACTATATGTACTGTATGTGTGTACATACAGTACATACAGTACATACAGTACATACAGTACTGTATGTACTGTATGTACTGTATGTGTACATACATTGAACCATATTGGTTTAACAAGATCTGTGTGTCAATGTTATATTTGTTTAACATGAACATGAGCTTTGCTTCCTCAGAAGCTCCGCCCCCCACGTTGGACATGCATTGCCGAGGCTGGGAGAGTGTTGTGTGGTGAAACACCGGAATATTTCTTCGGGTCGCACACAGAATGGGTTGGGCCATCTTGGGTTAATATTCTGGTTGACAACCACAGGAACAGTTAATAGCCCCTTAAGACTAGAGAGGTGAAGAGAAAAGCAATATGGTCAAGCAGGCTGATGATTTTTAATGTTTTAACCTTTATTTAACCAGGTAAATCTCACTGAGATTAAGAATCTCTTTTTCAGGAGAGACCTGGCCAAGAAGTAGCATAAAGACACATACGATAAGGTATCAGAAACATACAATTAACCATAAGTATACATACATTTACAAAAAACATGAATATACATAGAAACATAAAAGCCTCAATATCTACGAAATAGATTACGAAACAACTGCTATTTACAATCACACTGACCAATAGTCATTTGCTCCATATCCTTTCAAATGTGTTCATCTCATGGACCTCAAACCTCTCTTCTGATTGGCTAAGATGTTTTCCCAGTTGCTGTCATTGTAATATCCAGCAGGATATGTGTAGTACCATCTTCATGGATCTAGACACCACTGTCGGTTCTAAACTTTCCTAGACCATCTCACAACCCACAGTCCTGCATGCTGTACTTCCATGCCCATGTTTCTCTTGAGAAGGAGTTCTAATGTCAGCCTGCTTGCACAAGAACAGAGCTACTGTTTAAATAGTAGCCACTTAAATAGTGTTCTGGCAGGATGACGTCATTACAAGCCTCAGCTGTGACCTGTTATCTCACCACTCCTCTAAGACCTGCCTTTAGTCACTGTCAGCCTGGTGGATTATTTACCTAACCTAGACACTGCACAGGTTCTGCTGAAAATATCTGCTTATCCCCCAAAACAAACCCACCACCTCCCTGGCTGACAGTCTGTCCAGGCTGGTTCCTGCTCACCTCCAGGCACCAGGGTACAGGCCCGCTGCTGTCCAGACAGGACCGTTGTGAAAGTGTTGAGCTGTGCAAGGAATGCAGTGGCAGGTCTGGACCTGAACTTCCGCATTTTCAAGGAAGCTGAATAACAGACTTACTTCAACACCCAGATCTGTCTGCCTGCGCTCTGAAGGGGTTATATATCAATATTGACATGTTCATAAACCTGTGATTTTAAGTGATACGTGAACTACATTTTCAAAGGTAAGTCTATTTCCTAGTAGTACAAATAGTATTCAAATGATAGTAACTGAACTAACTGCCGTTCAACCGCTATAATCATTGTGTTGGTCTTGTCTGTAAATCTTCTTTGTAAATCTTTTGTACGATGGAAGGTACCATTTTGTTTACTTATAAAGTGTAGTTGGTTATGGGCTGGAACATTTATAAAACAGGAACATTTTAAGATCTATTATTTCCTGTGACATTTGACAAGACCAGACATATATTTACAATACTGTAAAATAAGATAACAGTCCTCACCCTAACCCTAACCGTACATGTACGGATGTTATACAATGCAAAATGTGTGAATGTTATCTATAAGTACATGTCTACCATGGGTCATGCTCTTAAATAAGACCAGTGTGTGACTCAAGGAGCACATGCAATAGAGGACTGCAACCAGTTTAAACTGGCTGTCAATTACTGATAATAAACTACTATGGAGTCTTACTACTACAAAGGATGTACCGTTGGATGTAGCACCTCCTTATTGTACCTGCTGTAAGGAAGGGCTTTAGTTACATGGCCACTTGATGATAATTAACATTTTCAAAACTTCAGTGACACTGTGCTGCCGTAGCTGCCATGGGTTGTGTAGTTTGAGGAGATTAGACGAGTTTAGTCTTCTGGGAGGTGTGGACACTAACCTCCCCAACCCACATAACTGTGGGGAAAGGTCTCAATGATAGTCCATACTCTATGGAGCAATGAAGACTCACACTTCCTGTGAGTTGCCTACTGTAATGATGCATGCAGCAGAAATAACCCTCTCTTTGGTCACATAGAGAATTTATGCCCATTAATAGTTGAACTTTAAAATGAATGATTAAAACGTATAAATTGTTAAGATTAAGCTTAAGGTTAGAAAGCTGTGCTGCGTGCTAGGTAGCCACCTCAATTAAAAGTTCAGTATCCACTTGCTTCACATTTAGTTCAATCTGTGAAACCTACCCTGTAAAACCCATTTAATTCAAATGTAGATCTTCAAAATTTGCACAATAGCCATCTCTTCTGGTTTTTGATTTGTTGCAGATGGAACCAATAGTGGTGGTTTCTGCTCTAAGAATGTTTTTCAATAAGTATAACTATTATTTGTTGTGTCTGTCTGTCAATAAAAACACAAGCCACATCTGAAACAACAAACAACATATATTGTAGAATGAACTAAAATAATGATGGTGGGGGGTAAAGCATCTCAATGCCAGGCTAGCTGATGTGTAGCATCTCAGTGCCAGGCTAGCTGGTGTGTGTAGCATCTCAGTGTCACACTAGCTGGTGCGTGTGGCTGTTGAGGAGGTGTGTGTAGCATCTCATTGCCATGTTAGCTGGTGTGTGTAGCATCTCATTGCCATGTTAGCTGGTGTGTGTAGCATCTCATTGCCATGTTAGCTGGTGTGTAGCATTTCAGTGTCACACTAGCTGGTGCGTGTGGCTGTTGAGGAGGTGTGAAGAGTGCATCACATGACACAGCTTCCTGTGATTTCAACATTGCAAGAGAGGAAGTTAGCTGTGACCACTTCCTCTCCCACAGGGCAGATGTTCCAGCAGGGTGGGTCAGGGTACACTGTGTGGTAGAGAGAGGAAGAGAGAGAACATAAATGGTGCTGGTAATACAAGTATGGTATGTTTTAGTATACACATATGCAAAGTGTTATATATATGGATCCAGACTACATCATTTGTCTCCTAAGTTTAAATAATACAAAACTTCCTTAAACTACAATAACATGTTAGATTGAGCTCAGTCATATTTTCATATCTAATGCAGCAGAAGCAGACTTAGATTGGTGACTAATGATAAATTAAGGTATAGTAAGTCATTCTCGACAACGCATGCTAAATTCAAACTCAAAACAAAACCAAAACATCTCCCTACAATGCCATAGGGTGTTCCTTCAGAAGCTTAGCCCCACACATTAGAAACACATTGCGAAAGGTAAGATATTGTTGTGTGTGGTCTTCACCACTTTGTTTGTGTTCGTATAAATGGATCAGGGCTGTGTAGAAGTACAGAATGATGTCTTCAGTATGGACAGTTTGTTTATATTCCTATAAATGGAGTCAGTGTAGAAGTACAGGACGATGTCTTCAGTATGGACAGAGAACTATAGCGGACCACGAGGAGGTATTTGCAGAATTTTACAAAAAATGTATTAGCTTACAATCGCATACTATTCCTTTAATGATAATGAATGACGGGGGTCTAGGTGATTCTGTGTCTGATCTAAATAATTAAGGAATATTAAAATGTTCCACCAAACAATTTTAACACATAATAACACATTCCTTCTAAAATAGGGTTTTACATTAGATGAATTTGAGATCATCATCATCATTTATAATTCTAAATCTCATGTCCTTTTACCCAGGGAACATATTGATTACTTATTTTTTAGCCAGGAAATAGTGTCTAATTTAACCTTTGACCTAAATATTATGTGCACAGGTAAAAATTATTACGTCTGCAATATTCTGTATGTTAGAGGTATGTAGGTTATGTAGGCCTATATACAGTATATGATCTAAAATAAGTTACAATTAGTGTTTTCTGTACTGAAAAATCTGCAAGTTTAGAAGATTTATGAATAGAAGGGAAGTTAAATGATCAAAAGGCTCAACAATTACACTTCTGTTGTGATGGTTTTGCTTACTTCTGTAGGCTTAATCTCAATTTAATAACCATAGCCCTATTCATATCTGTATGCCCGTAACCTAACCCTAACCGCAAATAGATAAGCAGTGTACAGTAGAAGTCACATTGATGTAGTTTAAATATACACATATACCATGTTAGAGGATTAGCACCTCTAAATCTGAGGCCATGGTTCTCAGCAGGAAACCAATGGAGTGCCTACTCCAGGTAGGGAATGAGTCCTTACACCAAGTGAAAGAGTTCAAGTACCTCGGGGTTTTGTTCGCGAGTGAGGGTACATTGGAGCGGGAGATTGGCCTGAGAATCGTAGCAGCGGGAGCGGTATTGCAATTGCTTTTCCGCACCGTTGTGACGAAACGAGAGCTGAGCTGGAAGGCAAAGCTATCGATCTGCCGGGCAGTTTTAGTTCCTACCCTCACCTATGGTCATGAAGGTTTGGTCATGACCGAAAGAACAAGATCGCGGGTACAAGTGGCTGAAATGTGTTTCCTCAGGAGGGTGGCTGGCGTCTCCCTCAGAGATAGGGTGAGAAGCTTAGCTATCTGAGAGTAACTCGAAGTAGAGCCACTGCTCCTTCACACTGAAAGGAGCCAGTTGAGTGGTTTGGGCATCTATTAAGGATGCCCCCTGAGCACCTTCCTAGGGAGGTGTTCCAGGCACGTCCCACTGAGAGGAGGCCTCAGGGAAGACCCAGGACAAGGTGGAGAGATTATATCTCCACACTGGCCTGGGAACGCCTCGGGATCCCCCAGTCAGAGCTGGCTATTGTGGCTCGGGAAAGGGAAGTTTGGGGTTCCCTGCTGGAGCTGCTGCCCCCGCGACCCGACCTCGGATAAGCTGTTGAGGATGGATGACCATTTGTCAACATCAGGAATTTGAATTTCTCTCTTAACCCTCCTGCTGTTCTATGGGTTAAAATGACTTTTATTGCCAGAAGAGGGCGCCCACCACAACATGGACATAGGACGTGCAGTAGTTGGCGCCCTCTGCTGATAGTGCGTTTGAAACTCGAGGACAGCGGAAGGGTTTAGATCAAGGGTGGCCAACCCTGGTCCTGGAGGGCCCCTGCCCTGCATGCTTTAGATCAGGGGTGGCCAAGCCTGGTCCTGGAGGGCCCCTGCCCTGCATGCTTTAGATCAGGGGTGGCCAACCCTGCTCCTGGAGGGCCCCTGCCCTGCATGCTTTAGATCAGGGGTGGCCAACCCTGGTCCTGGAGTGCCCCTGCCCTGCATGCTTTAGATCAGGGGTGGCCAACCCTGGTCCTGGAGGGCCACTGCCCTGCATGCTTTAGATCAGGGGTGGCCAACCCTGGTCCTGGAGGGCCACTGCTCTGCATGCTTTAGATCAGGGGTGGCCAACCCTGGTCCTGGAGAGCCCCTGCCCTGCATGCTTTAGATCAGGGGTGGCCAACCCTGGTCCTGGAGGGCCCCTGCCCTGCATGCTTTAGATCAGACCTGATTCACATGAATGGGTCGTTATCTAGCTCTACAGAAGTCTGATAATGACCCATTCATTTAAATCAGGTGTGTTCGAGCAGGGAGAGATCTAAAACATGCAGGGCAGTGGTCCTCCAGGACCAGGGTTGGCCACCCCTGGTTTAGGAGGTCTGGGGCTTTTTATAGGACCGGACAGGTTTAGGAGGTCTGGGGCTCTTTACAGGACAGGACAGGTTGCAGTAGTTGTCTGCAGTTCTACAACCTTTCCTGTAGGAGGTGTAGCATAATGTGGCCTATGTTTAAGATGAAACTGTATATTTGTTTCGCAGATGGATGATATTGATGCGATGTTTAGTGACCTGCTTGGAGAGATGGACCTCCTCACTCAGGTGGGTTATCTAGTTAAGTGGTCAGGTGAACTATACTACCTAATCAACCATCATGTTTCATGTGCTTGTCTGTGTCTCAATCCTCTGGCATTTCTTATGGTGAACTATAATGTATAGCTGCACATGTTATGCAGTGGTGCGACCAGCATCACGGCTTTCCTAACTCCAAAGCCTGCAGGAAGTCTTCCTTCCCTGAACAACAGCTGGTTGTGTCCTACAGAGTCTGGAGGTTGAAGCACTCCCACCAGCCTTTGCCCCCCCGACCAAGCCCTCCACCCGGGAAGTCAACCTCTCCGTTGGATTTACAGATCTCCATGGTGACGTCTGTTTACACTTACATTAGACTACAGTTGTAATGGTGACGAATGCAGGTTTTAGATCATATTCACATATTTCGACACATTAATAGGTCTTATTTTATTTGACAGTATTTCTAATGAACACAAATGTGTGCTTGTCTCTTCAAGAGCTGGAGGACAATGACCTGGATGCCCTGATGGCCGACCTGGTGGCAGACATCAGCGCCACGGAGGAGAAGATGGCGGCAGAGACTGGGCATAGCTATCCTCCGCCCCCCCCCTCAGACTTCCCCCCGCCCCCCCCGGACCTGACCTGCTACCCTGCTCCCTCCCCCATGCCCCCGCCCCCGCCTGGCCCCGCCTCCATGCCCCCGCCCCCGCCTGGCCCCGCCTCTATGCCCCCGCCCCCACAGAACGCCAAACCTTCCATGGTGAGTGGCTTGTTGTTGCTAGGACACCAGCAGGCACACCTTCATGTCCTCATGGAGCACAGGGTAGCATCACTCCACATGCTGTTGGAAGCTCCTTGACCCAGTCTGTCTACCTGTCTGTCTGTGTGCCTGTTTGTATGTCTGTCTGTCTGTCTGCCTCTCTATCTGGTATTATTGTGATTATTGTACATTTTATTTGTGCTGTTTCACATTATTGAGTGTATTGTTCCATTATTCAGGAAGACATTGAGGCTCAGATGAAGGGAGACAAAATCAAACTCGCACTGGAAAAGCTGAAGGAGGCTAAAGTGAAAAAGGTAAGCTAAGCTAATTCTGTAAGCTGTTTTCGGGCCGCATTCGTCTCCTCAACCACGCCTGTGGTTCAGAGTATGAAGAAGTCACACACTAGGGTGACCAGACTGATGTGGGAGGACATCAAGCTCTCCGGAGTCACACACTAGGGTGACCAGACTGATGTGGGAGGACATCAAGCTCTCCGGAGTCCAGACTGAAGCTTGTGCCATCAGGATGGTCTCACGACACTTTCCGATCTTCACATCACAAATCTAGTGACATATTTTTCACATATAGATCTTCACCAGTTAAATGAAAGGAACACACCCCAATGGTGTTATAGCATCTCCCACACTTTTATAGCTCCTCCCACACCAAACAAGCGATTGTGATTATTCACTATAACTCGGCATGTTCACTGGGATGCAATGATCACATGAGTCTCACAGACTGGATTGCTGATGACACACCAGGTCTGGCTGGTATGCAGTGCTTATCAAAGTGCTTTAATACAATCTGCAAAGAAATGATGCTGCATGTCTGATGAAGAAGCAAGCTCATGTCCCCCACACTTCCTCTGTGTCTCGCTGTCTGTGGTCTTGAGATGGAACCATCGGCTCCAGAACTTCTGTTGTACACAAATTAGCTTGATGCTGCCAGTCAGTGCAGATGGGATCCCAGACATTCGTTAAAAGATTAATTATTCTGCCCACTCTATAATAATTCAGCCAGTGAGTGAATAGAACCCTGTGCAAAACAAACTACAGAAGAACATAGAATATGAAAATGGAGAAATAGACAAGAAGAGAACAGGAAGTCTTCAATAACAACATATACTGTATAATATGTTTTCTATTATTAAACTGTAAAATGAGTACAGCCAGTGTGTGTTCTTGTTTGACAAACCAGAAACACCTTCCCTTCAGTTTGTCATACATCCGAATAATAATAATATTCGGATATAATAACCATCTGGCTGGAGCTGGTTTTAGATGTATGTTTTTCCTATGTAACCTGGCATGCCAGATGGATTGTTGTTCACAAGTCCATCTGGGAAGCCGTCCATAGGAACTGTTTGTTTAGGGCAGTTTCTGTCATAAACATCTTGTCAGTTGATTGGATAAATTTGTCTGTCACCGTAACTTCAACCACTGACCAACGAACCATATGATGTATGAAATAAAACTTTTGCCACAACCAGTTGGGATTAGAGCGAAAACATATTTTCTGTTTAAAAAAGCCTTCAATGCTGTTTGTTCTATTTTAAATTCAGATATACTCTTCAGTTGAGATAAAACTGACAATATAACATCATCATCGTTAAGCTTTTGTTATTTTCAAGTTTCCAAGTCGCTTTCTGTCGTCACACCTAAACCACGCCCGTAGCAATAACGACGACAACCATGAATGGGAAAAGGCATTTGGTTGCCGTACCAGCACTGGACACTAGGATGCTGTATCAAATTCTTCCTACTGACTTGTATGTGTTAGTCCATATCCAGTTGATGCCTTGTGCACCACTGTGTTGGCAGCTGGTGGTGAAGGTTATGATGAATGATGGCAGCTCCAAGACGCTGATGGTGGATGAGAGACAGACAGTACGAGACATTCTGGACAACCTGTTTGAAAAGACGCATTGTGACTGTAACATCGACTGGAGCATCAGTGAGACCAATCAGGACCTGAGCCTGGGTGAGCTCAGTTTAACATTTTAGTCATTCAGCCGAACATTCTGTATGCTATTGGTGATGCTAACTTAATCCTAGATAGCAACAATTTCCTGTAGAATACTTATTACACACAGATAATCATATTTCTCCCTGGAATGGACAGTGGAGATATTCATTTGTAGTGTACACTACCAGTATTCCAAACTGGTGAATCTATTCAGTGTAATTGTTCTAATTCTTGCTGTTCACAAATCAGGCAGGGCCAGGTGAAGTTAGGGTCAGGGGTAGTTTTAGGGTAGCATTAGGGTCAGGGGTAATTTTAGGGTAGCATTAGGGTTAGGGGTAGGGTCAGGGGTAGTTTTAGGGTAGCATTAGGGTTAGGGGTAGAGTCAGGGGTAGTTTAAGGGTAGCATTAGGGTTAGGGGTAGGGTCAGGGGTAGTTTAAGGGTAACATTAGGGTTAGGGGTAGGGTCAGGGGTAGTTTAAGGGTAACATTAGGGTTAGGGATAGTTTTAGGGTAGCGTTAGGGGTAGGGTCAGTGGTAGTTTAAGGGTAACATTAGGGTTAGGGGTAGGGTCAGGGGTAGTTTTAGGGTAGCATTAGGGTTAGGGGTAGGGTCAGGGGTAGTTTAAGGGTAGCATTAGGGTTAGGGTCAGGCGCAGCTTTAGGGTAGCATTAGGGTTAAGGTTAGGGTCAGGGGTAGTTTTAGGGTAGCATTAGGGTTAGGGGTAGTTTATGGGTAGCATTAGGGTTAGGGGTAGGGTCAGGGGTAGTTTAAGGGTAGCATTAGGGTTAAGGGTAGGGTCAGGGGTAGTTTAAGGGTAGCATTAGGGTTAGGGGTAGGGTCAGGGGTAGTTTAAGGGTAACATTAGGGTTAGGG
>JAODUG010003675.1:0-11099 GCA_027564795.1 Aphredoderus sayanus
CTCTCTTTCTCTCTCTCTCTCTCTCTCTCTCTCTCTCTCTCTCTCTCTCTCTCTCTCTCTCTCTCTCTCTCTTTCTCAGATGTCTGGCAAGTGGTACTCTGTCGGCTTTGCCACCAATGCACAGTGGTTTGTGAACCATAAGGCATTTATGAGGATGGGGACTGTCATGTTTGTGCCAACTCAGGGTGAAGACCTTCAACTGTCCTTCTCCAACCTGAAGTGAGTGTAAAAATACAATCTCAAGAATGTTCATTAAAAATCTGCATTTATGACTGAAGTTGTTTGACGAAAACAAAATAATTATACAGCCTATAGTGCCAAAAAACACAATATACTGTAGGTTGGTGATTAGCCAAAACCTAATCTAATTATGATAGGTGGTGACAAATTGCCCTAAACTGGATTGATACAGTAAGCGGTACAAGCCTTTCATTTGATGCTTGAAGTGCTGTATTAATGCTATAAACTCTTTTGTCTAAATGGTCTTTCCCTCTCAGGGAAAATGGGTCATGCTGGAGAGTATCTTATCTTGCTAAAAAGACAGACACCCCTGGACGCTTCACTTTCCACAGCCATAGTGAGAGCGCGCATACACACACATGCACACACACACACACACACACACACACGCATGCACACACACTCACACCACCTCTGTGTGTACCTCAGAGTGGATCGACGACAATGACATGATGATTGTTGACGTCGACTACGACGAATATGCCATGGTTCACACCATCAAGACCAAAGGAAACGTCTCCGAGGTCCTCGACAATCTTTACAGTAAGTTTCAACCGCAGAACGACACAGCAGTTATATCGGGGGGGCATCATTCCCAAGATCTTATTCTCCTTTGTTGGTTCACTTAAATAAATATTATAAAATGCCACATGGAAGTTCATATGGTTTTCATATTCATATGTATATGAAAACCAGCAAGGTGCTACTTTAGCCACTAGAGGTCCCGGGACTCTGGTGTTGGTCTGAATCAGGGTCTTCTTGTGGTTGCAGGCCGTACCACTAATGTGAGTGCTGTCCAGCAGGAGAGGTTCCAACAGTTCTCACAGGAGACAGGCATTCTGCCGGACAACATTGTTTTCCTGCCTGTGAACGGTAAGCCTTCGTTAAGAAGACGCAGACAGGCTCCAAATTCTCTTAACCCTTGTGATGTCCTTAATTATATAGAATTATGCCACCAGAGGGCGCCCTCTGATTGTGTATGATTTTGTGTGTTTTTTAATTGTCATTGCTGTGTGTATGTATTTCTTTATTAATTATTTCTTTATGTATATGTTTGCTTTTTTGTGCCTTTTAACCCTTTGTTGTTCTCAGGTTTCAAATGCACACTTTGTTGTGCCAGTAGTGTCAGTGCCATCATATGTCTGTGTAAACTGTAGAATTAGGTTTAGCGCCTTATATCTGTCCCAAAGAGCAGCTAGTGATTTGGGTCATTTTGACCCAAATCGTTAGGCTAGCTTGGATCCTGTGTTAAAAATTCTCATGTGTTGTTTCAGCTGAATGCCCTGAACCCGAGTGTGAGCCCGAACCAGAGCCTGAGGCATGAATGACCTAAACTGGATTATCGTAACAACCTTCAATCAATTAATCAATTAATCAATCAAGCAGTCAAGCTTTACATGAATGTAACACAACATGCTTCACAACAAAGTAAGGAATAAAATAATTAATGCAATTCTCAGTGTCCACTGGAGAGAGAAATGGGTCAACTATGGCTGTTCCTCAGGTTGTAGAATGTGGATTTGGTCATTTTCTTAATATATGCTTCAAAGTTAAGATTAAAGTCTAAAGTTACATCTTGGTTTTTCAGCTGTTTCTTGAGTGACTGTAAATAAAGACGTGTAGCCAGGTTCTCTCTCCAGTCTTTGGCTCCAGTGAAAAAAACTTGTCTTGTCATATATATATTATGCAGTTGAAAGGTTTTTTGGTGGGGCTAAGATCTACAGGACAGGTGAAATTTAGTATTGTCTGCATAGCAATGAAAATCAATAACATGTTTCCTAACAATGCTGCTCAAGAGATAACATAAAATAAACAATACAGGGCCCACAATTAAACCTTGTGTATTATCATGTTTTATATCCACCATCTCAGAGAGTTGGTCACCAAGGGTGAAACATTTATTTTGGCATGTTAGATAAGTCCTAAATGTTGTCAAAAGGACAACATTCAACGTGTGTGTGATGTAAGCACAAACACAGATCCCTACATGCATGATGGAAGTATAATAATAATAATTTGCCAAGCCATATTTCTAGAATTTAAATTCTACTGTTTTTCTCCAGGGTCCAGTAAGAGTGACAATACAAGAAGTGTACTGACACATACACATCCCATGTCACCTGAAATGTTTTTTTAACTTTGCTTACAGCTAAATAAGCAAAGGTGTTTTGTTACTTTTATGTTATATATTTTGGGCATTTCATGAAATGCTGGGAACATATACGTTAATTTAGGGATACAGAGAAGATTAGACTTAACGTTTAAGATCAAAGACTCTTTATTTAACTTAACAGAACCCAAAGCAGAGCATGGCTAATGGTTTGTCCTTCTGTACTGATCGCTCCAAATGTATGGTGTGTTTGAGTGTGTGTTAATACCAGCATCTGGTGAGTCCAATGTGATGTAGAGCCAAATATATTATCCAATACCTTCTAAACTGCTTGCTTCTCGGCTGAAATAAAATTAAAAGAGACAGCAATGACATACAAAATCAATCACATAATAAGGTGCCATTTTATCAAAGATACAAAAAGCAAATTCACAACAGTAGAACACAAATGGCAAATGTCAGTCGTGGCATTGACAGATTTCAACTGCTAGCCAGTGCAATGAGAAGGTAAACATTAGCAACAATGACATTAAGAAACATGGTTTAAACAATTGTATAACCTTCAAGAGTGTGTTGGACAATGGTGGCACTGTTGAAGTGTAGCTCAATTCACTATTCACAAGTGTTACGTACTGAATTAGTTTTATAGTTAAACTAACCTGAACTAATGCTATATCAGCTAGTATTGCACAGTGTCATAGAAGGTAGGTGTAAACAGTGGCTAGGTTTGTGCAATATTCTGTATTGTGTTAAAATTTGCATTTATTTGCTACTGTCACATAAAAAACTATAACCCTCAAAATAGTCATTTTTAAAAAGAAAATTGGGAAACAACATTGTCTACATATTTTGATATAATCCCATTGGTTTCTGGTTAGGAGTTGTTAGTGTCCTAAGCGTATTTGTACATAATAAATTTATGGAAAAAATATTATCTTCAAAACCATTGTGACAGAGCCATTGTCCACTGGGAAGGGTACATTGCTAACCATCTTGAAGGCACAAAGGATTATGAGCCAATTAACAGTGTAACCAAATAACAACATGCTTATGAGTAGTTGTAAATCATATCTAGTATATATGTGCTTTGTTTTGAAAATCAAATGGGTGGGGTTAGCTACCATTTACTTACTTTCTGGGACTAATTGTGTTGACCTTAATGACAAATGGCAATATAGCGTGGCTAGCAAACAGGCCATTAAGCAAATCATCACAATGTATATGCAGACACCTACTCCCTTTAACAAGCTGCACGCGCGCGCACGTGGGTGCACACACACACACACACACACACACACAATGTATCAAGTAACTTGTAGAGTGGACTTCTGTAAAATTATAGGCCATTTAATGAATAGCCTCTGAACCAATTAGTGAATGAAATTGTATGATTGTGTGGTGAGGAAATATAACTGTAACATGTCTGAATAATTTACCTGGAACTCATTAAAATGGCTGTGCAGAGCTTAAACCTCTTCCTGTCCCATAAGGTATCCCTCCATTTGGATACAATCGAATGTCATTCAAATTAAACATAAACTATTAATATTACACAATGATCAAAGCTACAGCATG
This sequence comes from Aphredoderus sayanus, assembly GCA_027564795.1. NCBI lineage: Eukaryota > Metazoa > Chordata > Actinopteri > Percopsiformes > Aphredoderidae > Aphredoderus > Aphredoderus sayanus. The sequence continues at coordinate 3,926 of JAODUG010003675.1, forward strand.
ACAGAATTATCATATTCTGAAATGTCTTAATAGTGTTAATGTATTTGACTTTAACCTTTAGGGGGAAAAATAAAAACCAACCAAAAAAACATTAAATGGCCTAAAAAACAGTATGTATTTACACGGAGACTTTTGGCATCCATATTCAACTCTATATTACCACAATATTAGTGGCATGATAACTACCATTGCATTTAAGTTGGCAGACTGTTTCAAACACAGTTCAATAAATACTTATGTCCAATTCATTAATTTTGACTTCATATTTTTCTTAAAAGATCTTTCATATAAAATAATAAAAAACAAAATAAAAAAAATGGAGTAGACTGGTGATAAATCTGTGCTAGCACACCTGGTAGTTGTTATAGTTACTTTTCATATACAGTATTCAAAGGACTCCTGAAAACTCCCAAGCACATTACAAAGGACAAGCCAGTTAGTATGTACATGTAGTCTTCGCCATGTTTCCCTGACACTCCATCACCATCTAATAGTCTTGATATATACTATATATATATATAAAAACAGATTTCTGTACACTTCTTTTCCCAAAGCCCTGCCCTCACTGGGAGATAATTGTCCTATTGGATGACCCTCTTTCTCTCAACACCTCAAGCTCTCCTGTCAGTGGGTGGCCTGGCGAATCACTCCTCGCTTGCTTGCTAGCTGCTGATTGGCTGTTAGATGAACCACTCCTTCTTTGATTCGTCAATGGTCTCCGGGTTGTCGGTGCCAATGATGGCCGTGTCTGCGGACTCCCCTCCAGTCTCGCCACTTCCCTTGGCCTCGTTGGTATGGTAGGTGCCTTTGTGACGGAACATGTAGCGGATCAAAAACACCAGTGTGCAGAGAATAGTGAAGATCACCACAGCTATGATGCCTAAAGAGAACAGACAGGATATGAATGAAACAAACAAACAAACCAACCAAACAATGAATCCAACTGTACTTGCATAAAGTATATTTATCGTTGTTGAAATGTACTGTAATTAATCAAATATACAGTAGCTTGTAATAACAGAATGAAAAATAAGTAAGTAACATCATTTTTCTTAGCTAGTAGAGTAACGAGTATTAAGGAGCAGGTAGTGGTAGGCATCTTGCTTAGTTGCTTACAGGTAGGACAGGCATATCAGGGATAGAACTGAGGACTAACAAGGTTTAGAATTTTATATTCTACTGATTCTAGCAGACACTGTGGTCTACTTATTATAGTTCTATGTTTTGGAAGATGTAGAAAGCCAGCAGGGGGATACATGTTTACATAGGGATTCATGTTTAAATATTTAAAAAACAGTCATTTACAGACCAGTTAGAAATAAGGTAACCAATGCAGGGACATCAATGTGTGGATTGATATATATTCCTTGTAGTCTACTTTGAGAACTTGATGGATGGACTTTCACCTGGACAATTTGCATGGTCTCAGATTACAGTCATTGTATATCATTGTACATCACTACTGTAGGTAATCTTCCGGCAGATATGTTATTATCCTACTAAAAAATCTGAATACAAAAACCATATGTGTTTTTCAGTACTGTGACATTTGAAGTGTACCTCCGATGATGGCAGAATTCCTGTTAACGCCATCAGGAATCACTCTCTCCTCGTTGAAAGGGAACTCTGCATCTGTGAATACAGTACAAAGGTTTGGTCAGCAAGAAAGCCATTACACATCATGATACCTTAACAGACGACAAACAGCCGCATGTCATATTTATTAAAACGGTGATGAGGGTAAAATAATTTCAAAGAGCATTTTGACCTCTGTCTTTCAGAGCATCTGGGGTAGAATGTGGCATGTGGGTTCACAGACTGATACACAGATGTCCTCACAGGCTGCCATTGTTAATCCACACTCAATTATACATTCATACAAACTATCCAGTCAGTCCAGGTATCCATATTGTTTCCTACCTTGTACCATAGACTACTGTAGATTTATTTAAACAGAACCATTGCGGCAGAATGAAGGTTTAATAACAGTGGCTGTATATATAAGCTATAAACCTCTGCCAACAGTCATTCTCTAACTGGCTGTTATTCTCCCCCAGATGGACAGATCTGCAAGGTAAACGAGTAGAGAGAGATGTGAGGCAGAAGGAAGGTGTGTGTGTGCGTGCATGTGTGTGTTAGTGAATTTGCAGTAATCTTGGCTGTCAGCTAACGTACTCTGCTTTCCGTTGTCTTTCTTGACAAATACAGTCATGGACGCGTGCCCGCATTCCCCGTGCGCTGTCACACACACACACACATGCACGCACACACACACACACACGCGCGCGCACACACACACACACACACACACACGCACGCACACACACAGTTCCTTGGCATGAGCTGGCAGCTATTTCTGCAGCGGACTGCATTACCCAGTGGTCCCCTGGGGAGTCAAGAAGCAGTGTGTGTCTTTGGAAGATGTAACAGGAGAACCAGAGAAAGGAAGTTATAGTGGGGGTGGGGTGGGCGGCTAGGCGTGGGGACAGAAGTGAAGAGCTGACTGTGACTTTGGACCTTGGGACCCGATCGAAGGTCCTGATTGATCGATGAGACCCAGAGGGATAGTTGGAGCCAGGCGGCAGGGATGCTGCAGTTTCCTGAATGCCAACATGAGACCCAGTGTGAAGTATTAGTGTGCTTATGTACAGTGTTGGTGTGTAGTTATGGAAGTCAGTGTGCAACACAAGCTTACAGAGACATCAATAATGGCGACAGGCCGTGATTTACCATGTTGTATTTTTAACATATTTTTTGTTTCATGTTTGGAATGTGTAATAATGGGAAGATGGACTGAACAGTTGAACAGTATTTACCAGTATTTACCATGTGCTTGAAACCACCTTGACAAAACAACACTAGTTTTGGTTTGAAACATCACCAGTTGTGGTTTGCACTACTCTCCACTCCTTCCCTTACAGAGCTTAAAGGTTAAGATCGAGCTCCGCCCATTCTTCAGTTGCCCACATGTTCTTCAATACCCATCCCCTTATACAGCTGCCCATATTTTCCTCTCTACCCACCCTCCTATACAGCCGCCCAGATGTTCCTCTGACAAACATAACCAATTAGCTGGAGCAAATATTTTGGGTTTAAATACCTTTAAACTATCCTAAGAAATAATAAGAAGACGACTAAACTTGACCAAACTAAATGTAACTTTAAATGTCTTCTTGGTCAAACTGACCCAACACACTAGCTCTTTGTAGCAGATAGAAGGCGCTAAACTTAATTTTATAGCTTACACAGACATATGATGTGCACTGCTGCCACAGCAAGGTGTGAAACCTAGGGACAACAGGAGGGTTAAAAGGCCCGAAAAAACAACAACATAAAGAAATAAAGAAATATATAAATAAAGACACACAGTACTGACAATAAACAGAACTACACAATCAGAATCAGGCGGCGCCATCTTCTGGCATAACATGGTAGTGCGTTTGACACCCGAGGACAACAGGAATGTTAACCCTTGTGATATTCTTACAGAAAATGTCTTGAACCACCAGAGGGCACCATCTGATTGTGTATGATTTTGTGTTTTAATTTTTAAATTGACATTGCTGTGTGTATTTATTTATTTATTAATTAATTATTTATTTATTTATGTATTTATTTCTTTTTTTGTGCCTTTTAACCCTCCTGTTGGGGTTCAAAACTCCCACCTTGCTGTGCCAGCAGTGCACATCATATGTGTGTGTAAGCTGCAGGATTAGGTTTAGCGCCCTCTATCTGCCACAAAGAGCTAGTGATTTGGGAGGACATCACAAGGGTTAAGAGTGTATTAAGAGTGCGTACAGTATGCGTGTGGGAGCTAGGCCAGGGCTCACCTGTGTTGTCCAGATGCCAGGGGTCTGTGGCGGCCGACATTGGTGGGATGGTGAGAGGCGACGCCCCGCAGTTAGACTCCACCAGTTTCCCCTGGTACCACACTGCTGGGAGAGGCGGGGGCTGCGCGGGGGCAGGGCGTCCGTCCGTGGGCGGGGCAGGGGCAGGCTGGGGCGATCTCAGGGCAGACTTGAGGGGTGCTACGCCGTTGAACTGCACCCGTGACAGGCACCCGGCGAACCCTGGAGTGTTGTACCGCTCGATGAACACGGGCTCTATGGAGCCTGTTTCTGTTAACACGGGAAGGATGGAGGGGGTGGAGGGGCGGCGGCAGAGAAATATTTGACTAACCAATCGAATGTAAGGAGGGAACCTATCTGTCCCAAAATTAACCAATCACAATCATGCCTGCTGGGAACTAAAGTTATTTTACTTTCCACTTGCTTACTGTTTTTTATATACATTATACTGTATGAAGCCTGAAAGGACTGACCACAGCATGTGAGCCAATCAAAATCAGCACATTTGCTGGGCCGACAGAAAATGCATGTCAGACATTTGTCTGAAAGCATAAATCTTCTCCAACTGACTCCAACAGACTCTTTATACGGTTTACCTTCCACCAGTAATACATCAGATTTCACGTGAAGCACACTAATATAGTAAGTATAATATATCAAAACATCAATACAAAAAGGTTTGGTTACATTCCTATAAAGATCTTGGGAAATGATTCCCATGGGGAGGGCACATTTCCCCACTTTCCTTCCCAGCTCATTCACTTTTTGTTTTGAAATACAAAACAAGGAGGGGTAGATCATATATCAGCACTCTGTGGGGAGGGGTAGAGAGGATTACAAGCAACTCAGTGTCGAGGTGCAGGAGGGACATGCACTCCCTGAGGTTAAAACCAAAACAGGTTGTAGCACTTGGAACCTTGGAAACACAAGAGTAATTATCAGACATACTGTGGGCTGAAGATTCATTTACTTCACTTCTGAAATTAAATTAGGATCAAGTGCTTTTACCCTACTTTTTATTTACTGTGTGCTTAAATACAGTAAGATTTAAGACAAAGTGACAGCTGCCTGACTCATTTGGTTAAAGTGTGTGATACAATTATCTGCATATTGTTTATAGGGCATTTATTTCCCACTCTCCTCTGTTGCCCTTTGTTTTGCTTTCTCCTCATGTGTCCATGCTATCATCTCAATGTGAAAGTCAGTATAACTGCTGCCTTCACACCAACAGGAACACATAACAGTACACACACACACACCTACACCTACACACACACACACACACACACAAACATACACACACACGCACGCACACACACACACACACACACACACACACACACATTAAACATACATGAGAAACCAAACAGCATGACAATACTCAATACTAAAGCCAATTTCTTCAAAAGAAGCTCAAACACAACAGCCTAATATGATATGTAGGTGACACTAACATGTTGCATGATTGTACAATCCTTTCAAATACTCTGTTGGTGTGTGTGTGTTGTTGTTGTCACTCAACAAGAACCATTTTTGTTTGCCTAATGCCACGCCCAAACTGGACAGCACCAAAGAACAGATGCACAGACACACGGATATGTGCTCTGTGTTTATTTGGTGAGTCACATATGATTCCTATAATGCAATTCCCTCTCTTTATTCCCATTTTATGGCTGGAGTGTGTACGTGTGTGTGTGTGTGTGTGGGTGTGTGTGTGTGTGTGTGTGTGTGTTATTGATTGTGCTGCCAGGAATAGCTCAGGGCTATAAGAGTTCTCTCTATGTTCCTTTGACCAGGCCAACTGCACCCTGTGTGTGTGTGGTGTGTCATCTACAGACAGACACAGAGAGACAGACTAATCTTTAATGCTCATGTCCTGCAGTGTTGTGTCTGTCTCTGTGTGTGTGTGTGTGTGTGTGTGTGTGTGTGTGTGTGTGTGTGTGTGTCTGTGTGTACTCGCACGTACACAGGTCAAATACAGTCAGTTCCCACATGTTTGCATTTGTGAAAATCAAAGCACAAATCAAAGTAAAATCTAAGAATGGGGCTATATTACATTTCCACAGTCAACCGTGGGATATGAGAACACCTCCTCTTTTGCCCTTCCGTGCTCAACACTGTATCCAGAACATGAGTTGATCTCTGCTGAGGTGAGCCACTGCATACTAATACAGGGTCTAACGGGAGAATGGGAGAACGCCTGCTTTGCATACGCTGGTGGTAAACACTGAAACATCCCTCATGCCGCCGTTGCCAAATGCCTTTTGATCTTGTGATTCCACAGGAGAGCCTCCCTCAGACAGCAAGGTGGAATAATAGACTGGATAATGTCAGCACTAGCCACAAGCTGCATACATTACAGCAGCTCCACTTAAATGTAGGCTAGCAGCTTCTTCAACAAACATGCTTTTATGGAAATAGTCAGATCCTTGTAACCTGACATTGTACTACTAACCAGCATTCAAATGAAGATGGATCAAGGAAGTTAATGCGTTCAGCTGCAGAAAATCTTATATAATCTATATAAAACCAACATACTGGAGCCTAGATAATTCAAAAAGCTTGAACTGAAATTGCTAGCCAGATATTGTATATAGTAAGCACTCTCTCTTTGACCTTGGTTCCAACCAAGCTTTTCTACCAATCAATAACAGTATGCTATAGGAGACGACGCAGAAAAAAACAGATCATTCGTTATATGCTACTGTAGCAAGGCTCTATCATCTGACACAAATGAAAATGCTGAAGAAGCGTTTCGGAAATACATTTGCGGCATTTGGGAACAGAGCAGTCCAATCACCACTAATTGTGCTGACAAGTCACAAATGTCAAACAGTAACCCTACTTAGGATTGAAACATATATATATATATATAATTGACACGACGGCCATTAACACACACACACACACACACACATGCACACACACACACACACACACACAGTGAGCTGGGAGCAACAATGGCAAGGTCAAGCACTGTTGCTCCAGTGATCACACCTTGAGAATTGTCTGTCGCTACGGCGACCAGTAAGAGGTCATGAATAATTCACCAGGAGGGCGGGAGTAGGTGGTACAGGAGCTACGGGTGTCTGGGGAGACGATTTTGTGTGCGTTTCGCCAACAGAGAAACGTGCCGAGCTAACAGGATAGGCGCAGAGGGTGTGGCTGTGATGTCCCCCATACCTAACTTCCACTGTGGGGTTTGTTTGTGAGGTGAGGCTGGGGCCCTGAAAGAGGTGTGGGGGAGACAGAGAGAGAGAGAGAGAGAGAGAGACAGAGAGAGAGAGAGAGAGAGAGAGACAGAGAGAGAGAGAGAGAGAGAGAGA
>JAODUG010003678.1:0-11096 GCA_027564795.1 Aphredoderus sayanus
AAATAAGTGTGTGCACAAACCATTGTAGAAATATGATACCTTACATTTTTCCCTGTGATGTCCTCACCACAGTAATGATAAAATACATTCATCTGTGCACGTTTGTGCAAACAAAAGCAAATATTTCTGCTTCATTATTATAAGCTTTACTGAGGTTTATTTAATGTTTTTTCTCGCGCAGGAAATGGCCAAATCACTCATGTTTAACATCCTTTAAACTTGTTACTGCTTTAACGGTTCAGCCACATTTTTCTATAAAATGCACAAACAAATAAAAATAAATTTATTCATTTAGGGTGACACCTTAGGCTACTGAAGGTAGCGTAGCTATCACATGCAACAAGTTAAGCCTCAAATCATCACGGGTGGTTGTCCGCGACAGTCCACGAGATCATATCCAGAGCGTGACCTGGAATACATCATGTAAGATATTATTCATCCAGTTAAACTATAAGGAATGCTTCATTAGAATTGTGTATTGATTTAATTTAGCCTAAATCAGCGCTCGTTGATATAAGACCGACGCTACTGGTAACTGACTTCTCACTATGATGCGCCGTTAAATGACGTGCTGAATGATGAGTTAAAATTATCGTGTAATATTATCATGGGTATGGTTAAATGTCGTGAAGTAAAATGATCTTGTCAGTCCATATTTAACATTGTGTTTATCCGAAAGCCTCCGTCGACTGCCTCTTATAAACTGCAGCGGCGCCACACTGCGATCCCAAAAGACACGCAGATGTAGAGTCTACAATAACCTTCACTTTTAACTTGTCATTTTTTTGTATAGCATGTCTATAAATTGCTTTTAAGCTCAATAATGAACACACATGGCATTTGACCAGAATTTCTTTCAATTGTTCGGTAAACTGAAATGTTCCCGGACACATTGACCGGCACCAATTTCTTGTAGCGGAACCGCTGGCATGATACAGTTGAAGTGACGTAGTCTTTTCTGAATAGAGTTGCAAGCTGGTCGCTTCCTTCCTCTTAATTTAGAATATAACCTACTCGGAGTAAATAAATGTCTGCAAGGATCTAACAGGCCAATTTGGAAATGATAGCAGGATAAAACAGAAGCGCAACGATATTCCGTGCCTATTTATATTCGTCTACCATTTCGAGACGCATACTCCCTCAGCATCTCCCACAGTATCTCACTGGGGACCCAGTCATACGCTTTCTCCAGATCCACAAAACACATGTAGACTGGATGGGCATACTCACAAACCCCCTCCAGGATCCTTGCAAGAGTAAGGAGCTGGTCCGTTGTGCAACGACCAGGACGGAAAGGTTTGACTATCGCCGAACCCTCCTTTCCAGGACCTTGGAGTAGACTTTATCAGGGAGACTGAGAAGTGTCATACCCCAATAACTGGCACACACTCCACCATCCCGGTCTGTCACTCTTTAGGCACTGTCCCAGACTTCCATGCAATGTTAAAGACTCTGCCTCTACGATAAATGGCGTGTTAGTCGAATTCAGAAGTTCCTCAAAGTGTTCCTTCTTCCAATGTGCTATTTCCGCTTCAGTTGAGGTCAACGGTGTCCCATCCTTACTGTACGCAGCTTGGATGGTTCCCCGTTTCCTCTACTTGAGGTGGCGGATGGTGTTCCTGAAACACCTTGGTGCCAACTGAAATTCCTTCTTCATGTCTTCTCTGAACTTCTCCCACACCCGCTGCATTGCCTCTTTTGTGGCCGAGGCTGCAGCTCTTCGGGCCCGTCTGTATCTTGCAACTGCCTCCAGAGTTGTCCAGGATAACGTATCCCGGAAGGCCTCCTTCTTCAGTCGAACGGTTTTCCTGACCACCGGTGTCCACCACGATGTTCGAGGGTTACCGCCCCTTGAGACACCGAAGACCTTGAGATCACAGCTTTCTGCCGCAGCTTCAGCATTGGAGGCTTTGACCATTGCCCACTCAAGTTCAATGTCCCTAACCTCCACAGGGCTGCCAGAAAATCTCTGGCGGAGGTGTGAGTTGAAAATCACACGGACAGGGGCCTCCCCCCGAGTTTCAAGTTCACCCTCACCACCCTCTTGGTCTTACCAGGTCTGTCTAGAGTCTTCCCCCACCCCTTGACCCAACTCGCCACCAGATGGTGATCAGTTGACAGCTCTGTCCCTCTCTTCACTTGAGTGTGCAGAACATGCGACCTCAGATCAGATGATTTAATTACAAAATCGATCATCGACCTTTGTGGTAGGGTGCTCTGGTACCATGTACAGGGGGCAAAAAAGTATTTAGTCAGTCACAAATTGTGCAAGTTCTCCCACTTAAAAAGATGAGAGGCCTGTAAATGTCGTCATAGATACAAAAAAATAAATCCAGAAAATCCAGGTAGGATCTTTTTTTTTTTTTTTTTATGAATTTATTGGTAAAATCCTCGGTAAAGTAAGAATTTAGTCATCCACAAACAAGCCTCAAAGACCTGTAACTTCTTCTTTTAAGAGGCTCCTTTGTCCTCCATTTGTTCCTTGTACCTGTTAAACCCTAGGCCTATTTTCAGAATAAAATGCCTAAAATGACATACCACAATAAATTAGGTATAGCTCCTCAACCATGAGGCCTATATGCACACTTCTGGTTTGCTTTTTATAGTGAAGAAGCTATTGAATGTGAATCCATATAAAAGTAAACTGATTTCTATTTCCATTAGAGTATATAGAGATGGGAAAACAAAACAATATGAAAATGTTCATTCCAGTATGTATGTATATCTATCTATCTATCATGCATTTCTATAGATTTCTAATTCCAAAACACTCAGCATTCATATGGGGTTGTATCCACAACACGTGTTGCTGCGATGTGTTATATTTTTGGAAGAGGTGCGCGTCAGGATACAGCATGGTTTATTGTACGCAGCTATGCAGAGGCATATATCGGCCCAAACAGTGTCATGTTGTTTCAGATCTACGTGGAGATCGAGCGGGCACGGCTGACGAAAATATTGGCGATTATAAAGGAGCAGAACGGAGAGGTGAAGGAAGCAGCTTCCATTCTGCAGGAGCTGCAGGTAAGTGTTTATTACAAAAACATTTGATGTGGGTGCTGCTTAACTCATTAACACCAGATGTAACATTTACGGATACACTTTAATTACCAATAAAACAAATGTGTGTGTGTCTGTCTAGGTCAGCAAAAGGGGCTTGAATTTGTTTAGTTGCATCTTTTAAAAATCTACCTTAGCCTACCAGGTTTCTCCAATATCAGCCAGCCTACCTTTTAAAATCTGTCTCTTATCTATTACTTTTGATTTGGGGGGGAGGAGCTCTGATAGTCATCATTTTGTAATGCTCAAGTGTGTTCCATGAGGTGGAGACGTATGGTTCCATGGAAAAGAAGGAGAAAGTGGAGTTTATCCTAGACCAGATGAGGTTGTGCATTGCTGTGAAGGACTACATCCGAACGCAGATCATCAGCAAGAAGATCAACACAAAGTTTTTCACAGAGGAGGGGACTGAGGTCAGAATACAATGCTATTTTAACATTAAGTATATTTAGTTATTACTATGAAACATATTTTATTTGTTATATTTTTTGTTTTTGTTTGGTACATCTGTGGTTTTCAGGGTACTTGCGATAAATACAAATGATTTCAGCACTACAAGGTTTACCAGTTTACATGTAGGCTACTTACAAGGAGGCTTACTTAAGACTACTTAAATTCTGAACATGTTTGATTGAAACACTTCTTAATCGTATTTCAAAGATGAACAACCCTAAGATCGACATAAATGCGATGGGGATGTATCCAAAATGGATTAGAAAGCCTCTGGGCTTTGATCAAGCATTGACCAAAGCATCACTCTGTGACTACATGTTTGTAGTAGTGTTGTACTACTTACTCTAAATTCAAACGTTTCTCAATGATTGTTGCCTACCATTAACCTTGCAAGACCATCCTGAACACGAACACAATCCTCCTTTCAGTATTTTTTGGCATACATTTAAATGTTTGATTAACTTTAGTTATTACAATACAAAATATATAGCTATGATGTTGTTGCTCTCACATTAATCAAATGTTGTTCAAAGTATTTTGTTCCCTCACTAGTTCAGTTAAGAAGGTAGTGATGAAGTATTATTTATACTGGTTTGTTAGGAGCAGAAGCTGAAGTACTACAACCTGATGATCCAGGTAGACCAGCACGAAGGCTCGTACCTGGCCATCTGTAAACACTACCGTGCCATGTATGAAACACCCTGCATCTTGGACGACAGTAGCAAATGGCAGCAGGTGAAAATGAGACTGTTATCCAATATGTGATATTTGGTAGTGATTACACCCTGTACAGTAAAGTTACAACAACATCCTGTTTTACAGCGAAGCATGAACACGCCTCTAAACAAAGTCTCACAAGCTTCAAAGCATAACATCAATTATGTTATAAAGCGAGACTGGAACATAAACGTTTTATGTAAATCAAATAAATGTTACACGAGGTATATCTTCTGTTGCCAGTAGGTGGCGCTATGACTATGGGTGAATATTGGCATATCAATGTATTAAAGTTTGGTTCAGATATGACAATGTACAGAGGAGCTACAACAATTTGATGTGTCAGGGCGAAGGATTTGACTTTGCCGCCAAGCCATGGACGAAAACTCACAATGACCATATCATTCCATAACACATCTCATGTGACTATCCTGAGATAGTAATGAAGAAGATATTACAAACTGTCTAGTAGCAGAAGCCCACAGCGTATAATTTGACACTTCCTGTCGCCAGTAGGTGGCGCTATAAGTTTGAATTTAATTGTCTTCAGGGCCGGAATATTGTCATAACTGGAAAGTTTGGTCCATATCTGAACATGTCCACCAAAGTTATAACAACTTCCTGTTTTACGGCGAGTCATTGATTTTCCAGGCCACGCCACGCCACGGACACGCCCATCAGTGAAAACTCACTGTTTGTACGAATCCAAATCGTGTTTACATGACACAGAGCAAATTTGGAGTCGATTGCATTAATTCCCTAGGAGGAGTTTGTTAAAGTACGGAGTGTGCAAATTGCCAAAAATGGGCGTTCAGTTCAAAATGGCCGACTTCCTGTTGGGTTTAGAAACTCGCTCCAAGAGACTTTCTTGTACAACGGCATGTGTTATATACACCAGCGACATTTTGTACATCTCAGTGAAAGTAATCAGGCGTGCCACTTTGTAGGGGGCGCTAGCAAGCCATTTTGCCACGCCCATGCAAGACACCCATAGAATATAAACATTTTCGCCCAGAGACATGTCCATACAAATTTTGGTGAGTTTTCGTTCATGTTAATGCAGTCAAAAGTGAGATCAAACCGCAGAAAAAAGAAAAGTAATCCGAGCAGTTTCAAGAGGGCTTCGCACACAGTGTATGCTCGAGCCCTAATAAAAAATAAAGTAAAACGCACTCCCATCCAGATATTCCTGCTCACGCTTACACAGGCAGACAAAGAAATAATGGATGCGCAAAAAGGCATACAAGCACGAATGCCAACAAAAATAGCAACACAAACACACAGCTGAGGATAGTAATTGAGGCTCAGCAATTAGAGAATCTACTTATATCCCACTTGTTATTAAAATTTTTATAAAAACAAGCCAACACGGATATGGTATTGCAATACAAAAAAACATACAAAATATAACTAATGGCTTTACAACCCTGGGTAATTACTCACAAAATATTATTGTAGGATACAACTGTCTGTTTTGATCACAGCACTAGTAACTATGGCTGCTCGATTATGGGGAAATCATAATCACGAGTATTTTGGTCAATATTGAAACCATGATTATTTAGCACACTTTGGAAAGATGTTGCAGTTACTGCACAAAAAAAAGAATATGTGAAAACACCTTCAAATGTCAGATTTCCATTAATACAACCCCAATCCCAATAAAGTTGGGATGTTGTGTTAAACAAATAAAAACAATACAATGATTTGCAAATCATTTTCAACCAATATTCAATTGAATACATTACAAAGACAAGATATTTAATGTTCAAACTGATCAACTTTATTGTTTTTTTGCAAATATTCGCTCACTTTGAATTTGATGCCTGCAACACGTTCCAAAAAAGCTGGGACGAGGGCAACAAAAGACTGGAAAAGTTGAGGAATGCTCAAAAAACACCTGTTTGGAACATTCCACAGGTGAACAGTTCATTGAAAACAGGTGAGTGTCATGATTGGGTATAAAACACCCAGTAGTGCCACCGGCTTCTCTGGGCCCGAGCTCATTGAGATGGACTGACACAAAGTGGAAAAGTGTGCTGTGGTCAGACGAGTCCACATTTCAAATTGTTTTTGGAAATTATGGACGAGAGGAAAAGGACTATCCGGATTGTTTTCAGCACAAAGTTCAAAAGCCAGCATCTGTGATGGTATGGGGGTGTGTTATTGCCCACGGCATGGGTAACTTCCACATTTGTGAAGGCACCATTAATGCTGAAAGGTACATGCAGGTTTTAGAGCAACATATGCTGCCATCCAAGCAACGTCTTCTTCAGGGACATCCCTGCTTATTTCAGCAAGACAATGCCAAGCCACATTCTGCATGTTACAACAGCGTGACTTCGTAATAAGAGTTGCGGGTACCCGACTGGCCTGCCTGCAGTCCAGATCTGTCTCCCATTGAATATGTGTGGGGCATTATGAAGTGCAAAATACGACAGTGGGGGCCCCGGACTGTTGAGCAACTGAAGTTGTACATCAAGCAAAGGGAAAGAATTCCACCTACACAGCTTCACAATTGGTGTCCTCAGTTCCCAAACTCTTGAGTGTTGTTAAAAGGAAAGGTGATGTAACAGTGGTAAACGTGCTTCTGTCCCAGCTTTTTTTTTGGAACATGTTGCAGGCATCAAATTCAAAGTGAGTGAATATTTGCAAAAACAAAGTTTATCAGTTTGAACATTAATTATATTGTCTTTTGTAGTGTATTGAATATAGGTTAAAGGATGTGCAAATCATTGTATTCTGTTTATTTGTTTTACATAACCATTGGATTTGGGGTTGTACTTCTCTCATTAAACTTTCAAATGTGGGCTTGTCATTCAGAACACAAGACATAGTAAGAGTTTACTTGCAAAATGTAATGTGCAAATTGTATTCCTCAGGATTAATTTTATTGTTGAACAAACAATTTTATGTCAAAATGTTATTGATCCTTATACATGAGGAAAAATATATTTGTCTTATTTGAATATTTGCACAATTAGTGTACATAATTATTAGGTAAATCTACTACAAAAACTATTTGTACCAACCAGCATTTCCACTAGACAAAATTGGTGCCGGTCAATGTGTCCGGTTAGATTTCAGTGTACCGGACAATTGGGAGACAATTAGGAGAAATTCCGGTCAAATATTGTGTTTATTATTAAGCTTAAAAACCAGTGAGAGGCAGTCTATAAATAATGACATCGAAGGTACATAGATTTAGTTTTTTTTTTTTTTATTGAAAACTAGGCTTTCAAATAAAAGATGTTCAGCGTTCATAAAATAGGCTAGGCCTAAATAACAGGCAAGCAGGTTAGGGTGTAGGATGGCCTAGTGGTCTGGGTGTTTGACTCCCAGCCGGAAGGTTGTGGGTTCAAGCCCCGGAGTTGGGCAAGATGTCTAACCTTAATTGATCCCAGTGGTTAGATGCTCCTTGCATGGCTTGCACCGCCATCGCCAAGATTATGTAATGAAGCTGCCTAATAATTATGCACATTTTATCCTCTCTCATTACAAAAATGTATATAATCTGAAAATGATTAAATACCATTCAAGTATAGGTGGTTTGGAGTTGGAAAATGTGCATAGAAAGTATATGATCAGAAAACGAATTTACCTAATAATTATGCATGCAGTGTATAAGAAACCCACCCTCTAGACCTGGAGTTTCACATCTTGCTTTCGGTTTCCTGTTTTAAATGCCCACTAGTTAAAACCAACAGATTCAAACATTCTTTCATAGCCATCTCACTGCTTAACTCTGACATGTGTATATATCTTAACATTGTGATACATGCCCTCGCTGGGGGAAATGAAGTTCTACTTTACTTTTTTTTTCTCTCACTATTCTCTGAATTGTGTGTTTATAGGCACTGAAGAGCGTTGTTCTATATGTAATTCTCTCTCCTTACGACAATGAGCAGTCAGACCTTGTGCACAGAATCAACGCTGACAAGAAGCTGGAAGATATACCAAAATACAGGTAAACAACCCTATGAAATAGCTTCCAGCATGATGGCTGATATATCAAATGTATGGACTATGATGTGCATGTTCACTTGTTAACAGCTGGTAGTTTATATAGACTGGCAAAGCTGTATATAAACCTTTGACATACTATAAATCCCAATGTTGGCTTATAAGGCTTGGACATGCACATCTAGCCATATCAAGTTATACACTGATCAGCCATAACATTATGAGCACCTGCATAATATTGTAGGTCCTCCTTTTGCTGCCAAAACAGCCCCTACCCATTGAGGCATGGACTCCACTAGAAGTTTGAAGGTGTGCTGTTGTAAGCTGTTGTAACCAAGATGTTCTAATTGTAAGAAAATGTTAGCAGCAAATCATTTGAGTCCTCTAAATTATGAGGTGGGGCCTCCGTTGATGTGGACAGCACATCTCACAGATGCTAGATTGGATTTAGAAACAGAACCAGCATTAACCTTTTCAGCAATGTGAGCTACTGTAGCTTATCTGTTGGATACTAGATTGGACCACATCACTTTTCATGTGAACCAGTGGCTGGCACCAAGACCCTGTCGCTGGTTCAACGTTTCTCCTTCCTTGGACCACTTTGGATGGGTACTGACCACTGCAGAGTGGGAACACCCTAATTTAGCACCCCAGGAAAACTGTTATGTAAATGCTCTAACATCCAGTTATCATAATTTGGCCCTTGTCAAAATTGCTCAAATCCAAATTTTTCCTGGTTATAACATGAATGTTAAGAACAAAGTCCACTCGCTGCTTAATATATCCGACCCACTGACAGGTGCCATGATACCGAGGTGTTATTCACTTCACTGTGGATTCAAAATGTTAGGGCTGGTGGGTGTATAGTCATTAATAAAGCTTTATTATTATTTGTTTAAATGCAATATTTCTTCCAGATTTTCACAGCCACTAATTTCTAAATTTGCTGTTGGACATGATTATTAATAATTAGGCTTAATTAACCCTCCTGCTGTCCTCTGGGTCAAACTGACCCAATGCACTAATTCTACAGCTTAGACATATGTACACTGCTGGCTAAATAAGGTAGTGCGTTTGAAACCCGAGGACAACAGGAACCCTCCTAAAAGGCATAAAAAAAATACATAAAGAAATAACTATACACGGCACTGACACTAAAGAGAACTACACAATCAGGTGGCACAATCTGCTGGCACAACATCAGTGCGTTTGAGGACCCGAGGACAAAAGGAGGGTTAAGGAACACTTTAAAATTGTTCTCCATTCACCTCGCATGTTTAATCACAATTACTATTGAAGTGTGTTTGGTTTTTAGGGATCTGTTGAAACAGTTCACCACCATGGAGCTGATGCGTTGGAGCTCGCTTGTGGAGGATTATAGGAAGGAGTTGAGGGAGGGTTCGCCTGACAGCCCCACCACAGATGTGTTCTCATACTCTGATGAGGGAGAGAAACGGTGGAAGGACCTTAAGAACAGAGTAGTGGAACATGTACGTCCCCCACCTTTAGAACCACTCCTTTAAACTAAAGCTAAAGATTTAAAGGTATAGTAAGCGATGGTAAGATAATACACTTTCACCAAATATTTTGCGGAGCTTCTGAGGGAGCAGCCTATACTATTGATGGGAGAGGTATTTTTGTTAAAATATCTACTATACATAAGTTTCTTATTATACCCTTAGTATACATAAGTTTCTTACCCAGTGTCCACAGTGTTTTTTTTTTGAGTGCCAGGGTCTTTATTCAATCGTTCCCAATGACTATAAAGCATTTGTTGTGCAGAGAAAGAAAATATAATTTGCAGGAGCAGATTGTTAACACTGAAAGTTGAAAGTGCTTTTATTGCTGTACACAAGCTGTTTTTAGCATGCTTTGAGTTGGTTATGTTGTAGTTCAAGATTTTGCCATAGAAACAACCTGTTCCCAGAGATTTATAATAAAGCGCTAGAATGAAGTGCTCCCTAACGCCATACTAGTGCTTTTCTACCAGAAAAGAGCGCTATGTGGGCATGGGGACTAATTAGGGAAGAGTGTATTAACCAAACTTTATTTCAAAATTATAGTCCTACTTGTATTGAAATTTTCACTGATATCCAGAGTCATACTGTTGTTCTGTAAAATACTGCTAGAGAGATACACGAGTTTTCTACACTGTCTTCCAGAACATTCGAATTATGGCCAAATATTACACCAGAATCACAATGAAGCGAATGGCAGCACTCCTGGACCTCTCCATTGATGTAAGCACAGTTCTATTACAGCTATCAATTGTTTCAGAATATATTTTATATTCCACATAAATGAATGCAAGTTACTGGATACAGCATGAACGAGAACTTGATGAGAACACAGTAGCTTCATAAATATATATAACATTTTGAACTTTAACATGCTGTTTGTCAGGAGTCTGAGGAGTTCCTTTCTAACCTGGTGGTCAACAAAACCATCTACGCCAAGGTGGACAGGCTGGCGGGCATCATCAACTTCCAGAGACCAAAAGACCCCAATGACCTCCTAAATGACTGGTCCCACAAACTTAACTCTCTGATGTCCCTGGTGAACAAGACCACCCACCTCATTGCAAAAGAGGAGATGATTCACAACCTGCAGTGAAACTGAGCCCCCAAATGAGCATGTAAACGGCATGCTTCTCTGGGTAAAAAAAAGTAATAGAGTTGCTATTCAAGTTAATTGATTTTGCATATACTTGCTGTATTAAAGTGAATAAAGCATACATTCTCTGGATGTGAATGTGCTCAGGAATTGAATTTCTTAATCTAATTTATACATTGACTGTTTACAACTGTATTTTCCAGCAATTGGTGCAAAATAAATGTATATATATATATATGTATGTATGTATATATGTATGTATATATATATATATATGTATGTATGTATAT
>JAODUG010003679.1:0-11096 GCA_027564795.1 Aphredoderus sayanus
AATTAGGATTACTAATGGGAAGTCCGGATCTTCTGAGATCTTGATATTTGAATCTTGTTCAGCGTAAATAACAAGTCTTTTGGTTCTTTTGAGACTCTGTTGCTCAAGCTAGTGTCACGAGGCAAAGATCCAGATCATTTGATTAATTTTTGTCATTATGGCATGTCACGTGAACAACTGAAAAAAGGGAAATTAGTAAAGGTGTCACTACTGTTATGTTGCATCTGGTTAGACCACTAGGCAAACATATCCAGTATGCATCTAACACTGAGATTACCAGTTCAAACCTCACGCTTTACATTTCATACATTTTTGGTTCAGTGGACTTATTTTGTCAATAAGTATGTTCTAGACTACTTGCAGATTGTTATTTATTAACAAATAACTTTAAGGATAAACTTTGGTTCGCTTGAGTCTCTTGCTCAAGCTGGTGTTACGTGATCAAAGAACCAAAGACCCGGAGGAAAATATCTAGTTCCTTTGATTCTTTTGAGTTCTGTCCCTGGCGGTAGTAGTAGTGATGTGAGCAACTGACCCATGTGACTGACCCAAATGAACGAAAAGATCTGGATCTTTGAGTCTTTCGTTCATTTGGGTCAGTGTGTTCCTATCACGTGAACAATGAAGGAAAGACTGAAGATTATTTTCACTCAAATTGCAGTCTGATTCAAAGAGAGTGCAGTATTGGAAGCCCATTTAGTGTGCAGCTGCGTTAGTAACAATATTGTCATGGTTCTTTGGTGATCCATGCTGCAGCAGCACTCTACAAGAATCAAAGACTCAGAAGACCCGAATACCCATTTACACACAAAGGAATCTTGAGTCCCGAGTCAGTAAAAATATGAGTTAATTTTGAACTAAACTGCAAGCATTTCTTTGGTCAACACAACACAATTAGTGATTATTATGTTAAAACAAACGTTCTAGATATACCTTTGGGGTTTGCACATTATGACAGGAAGCTGTGGACATACAGTATACTGTATATTTCCATGCTCCCGCAGAAGGCACTCAGTTTTCCTCAGATGATTAATTTGATCAGCTAACAATGCTGAGATTATTAGGCTATTCTAAAGTATTTCTAATCAGTTTATTATTACTGAACAACATGCTTGTTCAGTAATGTTGTTGTGTTTTGTGCTTGATACGGTTTTGCTGACTGTTTCTGATAACCTATGACATGAGATTATAAATAGCTTTGTGTGTACAGTATGTAGTCTACTTGCTAGGTTTCTGGTATTTTAAGTAAATGCAATGTATGTAACTACTTATTATTTCTGTTACACCAGTGAAACGCAAGCTCTAAAAGTGACTTTGCCGTCAAAAACAAGCTCAAGTCAGCTCCTCTGAGGCTGGGGGTTGATTTAAAGTATGCATGCTGTACTCCTACAGCCAAAACAGCAGTTTGCTATATTACTGTAACTCAATTCATGGTCTAATGCTAGTGAGTTCAATGCTTGCAAGAAAACAAATGGTACATGTTTGCAAAATTATTTCTCAAGCTGGAGATATTCAGAATAGAGGGTTGGTATTTTTCAGATATGAGCCAGTTGACATCAAAAGCACTGTCATTTGAAAATGGCTTGCTGACAGACATGTACACAGACATATGCTAACCCAAAAGAAGCTACAGTAACTGTACTATCTGATGTCGACTTTTGTGGGTTGGTAGACAATCCAGATCCAAATGTACCACTGAAATAATATGTCGCCATTAAAGTGATTGTGCTGCAGTTTAAGTCTAAATGGCAAACTTTTGATCTTATGCGTGTTTGTTCAAATATTCAAAACATTTGTTTGGTACTTGAAAACTTGCAAATGAAATATCATCTGAAGTGTTCAAATATGTAAAAATGTACTGTATATGGATAGGCCAATATAATGTTGAACACTTTCTGATTATTTTCTGATAGCATCCAACAATGTTAGAAAAATTGCATGCATCATGTTTAATTCATAACGAACCAAAAAGTTTTGTTTAGACAGAATAATTTTTCAAAGTGTATATAGACAGACATCGGTCGGTTAGCAGCAGTACAGGATGAGATCTGCCTAAAACTGGAAACAAGACAAACAAGTTCCCATCAACACTCCACTGTGTCATACAGTTTATTAATATAGCCAAAATATTGAAGATATCCGCGACGCTCTACATGAGTGGGTTTCTGTGGGTTTCTGCTTTGAGTCAGAACCATCTATGAGTGGTAAAATTATTCGAAAATGACTTACAGTATGTGTGTCCTTCATAATCCTATACTGTAGGGCCTCTAGAAATATAGAATAGTCGGTCCCCAAGCAGAAAAAACATTCAGTGGACTAGTAAAGATGTACGCCTGTAACTTAAAAGTACATTTTCTGAGCTGAGTCACCTTAACTGTATGACTACATTTATGCAAGAGAGATCAGTTCAGAGCGTATACCCAAATTAATTTATATAAAAAAACTTTCCTACACAAAACATAATCTCTTCTATATTATTCATCAAAATGATGCTACACTTTTTCTTAATGTCTGATTCATATTGTACTTGTTCAACTATCAAACTATTGTATTACACTTCACCTGTCGTCAAGACAACAGGGCAAAAGTTTCTACCATATGTAGAAACTTTGAATAAAGGCTCTTACACAACCATACGCACTACACACACACACACACACACACACATACACACGTCTCATCTGCCTTTGTCTACAGCTGAAGATGTGCGACAGCTCGACTTCCTGTTCCCAGTTTAACACAATACTGCTGTCTGTCATCTTTTCACCCTCTGTCCATCACACTCCTCCATCCTCAATCACTTCCTTCTCTTGATTCAGGTCTTTCCTGTCCTACATTCTTCCACACAGTTTACCCTTAAGTTTTTACTTAAATTTATCTTTTTTGTTGATTACAAACATGCACATTCATAATCATATGTAAGGTACTGTACATGCAAAACAACATATTCCTTTTCTCAAGATCTATGCTCCATTGATGTGGACTATACTTTATGGAGCAGATTCAAAATACAGTAAGACCCATATGGGTTAATATGGTTTCAGTTTAGGGAACTTGTATAGACCAGTTCAACAATCAAAACACTACATCATGTGCCTTCTATGCACATGTGCAAACATGGAAAGCCCAGGTCAGGGAAAGCAGAAAAATAGCCAACATACGGAACAGCACTGAGCAAGCATCAATGACACCATGACATTGATTAAGTCAGACACAGCATAAAAGGAGGAGTTGGGGTGGTGGTGGTCTGCATAGATGTTTGCAGAGGAAGCACTGAGAATGGGTAGGCCAAGGCTGTTTAATTAAGGCGCCCTGATCAAGTTTGACCCGTTGTATGTTTAGCAGCGATCAGCTGAGCAGTCTGTTCATTGAGATCAGATTGGCAATCAGCTGATTGAGATCACGTGATGATTGATATTATTGCCTGGGTTTGACTTTGTCGCCTGCCTGAACAAACACTATGCTCAATATATGGGCTTTTTGTCTGATTATTATGTGCAAACTACAGTTAAATTATTTTTAAGCTCAGTGTACTATGTCACTATAGGATCACTCTAGACATTTATATCAGAAGCCCTGATTGAATCCTGTGGTCCTTAATGGGGTATATGAAATGGTCTATGGAGTACATTTGGGATGCGCATCTCAACTAGATGGAAATCTCATATTTGGCCACCTGGCGGCACCATCTGATCGTGTATGATTTTGTGTGTTTTTTAATTGTCATTGCTGTGTGTATTTATTTTGTTTATTAATTATGTATTTATGTATTTTGTTGGTGTGTGTTTTGTAACTCTCCTGTTGTCCTCGGGTTTCAAACTCATACCTTGCTGTGCCAGCAGTGCACATCTGTGTAAGCTGTAGAATTAGGTTTAGCGCATTCTATCTGCCACAAAGAGCTAGTGATTTGGGTCAGTTTGACCCAGAGGACATCACGAGGGTTAAATTTCAACACAGACTTGAATGTGCACTTTTCAGAAACAATTATTGGAACTAATAAATATGATCACATATTAAAGATGAGTTATGTATATATTTGAACGATGGGAGTTACGTAGTCCCCACAAAACAGCTGTCATTGGCCTCTCAAAAAAAAAGTTAGGTCGGAGAGATTGACTTCAATAATAATATAATAGCCGGTAGCGTTTAAGATGTATGTAGATGTAAATATTTAAGTATAATTTAGCTACATCCTTGATTGCAATATGTGTTAGTGTTCTGATCAGCTGAACTCAAAACAACAGAGTGGGTGCACATGAAGATAGCATTTCAATGTATTGTATTATAATACATTATTGACGTATTGTATTATATTTTATCGACATTCATTATAATGTAATCTGCAAGCCTGAACATGACATGTAATTACATGTGGAATTAAGATGTTGTTGTTTCTGTAAGGGTAACTTCTGAATATGTAATGTTTTATGACACCATCACCATCAACTGCTCTTGTAATGGTGTGGTTGAACAGTATTGTTTTGATTCAGTTTGTACTGTCTTACATAAATTCATTCTTTCATGCACCTCATCCTTCTTCCCTATTTTCATTCCTCCTTACAGTAGCCTACAGTATCATCGTTGCTCCCTTCCTTGCTACAGTATCATCGTTGCTCCCTTCCTTGCTGTCTTCCCCATTTCCCTCCTTATACCCATATCTCATTCTTTTCTTTCCCAACAGTGGCTATTTAATAATAAGTGTGTTGTTTGTATGTGCGTGTGTGTGTATCAGTTTTGTCCATTGAGGAACATTATATTCTTTACAGGTTGTGCCTTAAAAGTAGGAATTTAGAGCTACTGTATACATTTAGTGCAACTTTCTTTTATATGTATATGTGTCATTTAATAATGATGGTCAATGATAATGGGAAACATTAGCTCAAGCCACCTAACAGCTTGTAATTTACTGTAACTTCAATAAAGCTGTAATGAAATAATCATATTGGTCATTCTCATAACAGTTTAATATGTATTAGTGTTTGTCATGTGTAAGTTATTTTGCATAGTCAGTGATGTCCATACAAGACCAGTCAAGATGATTTACATTTCACATAGCTGACCAGACCAAATGTAAACAGGTTATACCGAAATCTCCAATCGGAACGGTTTCAATCAATTACAAATAAATGCGCATGTAAATCCAGCTAGTGATAATAACAAGCGCACCATCAATGTGGACTAAGCAAACAATATATTAAGTCTAATAGCAAATCCAAGCAGTCCACATCACAGGGAAATGTTCAAATATTGCAGTTTTTATATGTTACACTTTTTGCTTCTAGACAGTGTATTGTCGATTCGCTACTAGTAATGGGGAAGACAGCTAACCGGAAGTCACACCTAGTTGGCTCAGACCAGTAAGCCGCCGTCTTTATGTGAGAAAGGCCTATGGCGCTTAGCAGACCAATAAGCTCCAGAGGGAGCAGAGGAAGAGTCTTTCGGGGTTTTTTTTAGCTATAGCTACTTGCAACTATCAAATCCTTAAAACTACAGCTTTAAGGTTGTGTACTGGACCGATTGATAGTAAATAAAAAAAACATTTATTTGTCTTTTTTTCGGACAAATGAAACACTCTTCTCCTGTCTTCTCCTCTGTTCCCTGCAGAACAGACCTGCTTTTATGCTCCATTTTTCACTCATGACTTTTCTGGGTCGCCTCCTCAGCTTAGCAGCCCAGAGGAGTCCTCCTCTCCTCTCACAGAACTGCATTATATTGTTTATATTGCATATGCATTCAGTTACACCATACCATGGACTCAAACATACCCAAACACATACACATGCACACAGATCTACTTTACTGTCTGTCTATGATAGACAACTCATTACTGCAGCTGTTATTGTGATGATGTCATACTTGACGCACCCACACATCACACAGTCTGAAGGAGACATAGACATTCAGACAAACTGGCGTTTGACATGAAAAACCTCACTACCTGTTCCAGGAATGCCTCACCTATACAGCAGATTACGAAAAGCAGCAGTTTTGCAAATGGAGTGGCTCCTGTGACAAGCTGAATCATTGCAATACCATTACCTTATAAATATTGCATTATGCCATATAGCCATTATCATTTTTGTTTACAGAGGTGAGAGTTTTTATGTGATTTTAGTTTGTATTCATCATGATATGAGATGACATAGACAGAGAGATTAATGGATGACCGGACAGATAGACAGACAGCAGTCAAAGAACACAGGAGAGAGGGGGAATGAGAGAATGAGGAAGGGGACATAGATTGGGAGAATGAGATGAGGCATAATAAGACATTTTTAAAGGTTCCTTGTTCAAGAATAATAATTATCTCCTTCCACTCATCCATGTAAACATTTCTGTTCATTCTTATTCTGGGTACCTAACTGTAAGGCTAAATAATGGAAGGAGTGAAAGAATAAACAGGAAGATTTAGAGAGGAGAGAAAAAGACAGAGGTCGATGTAAAGACAGAGAGAAAGAATTAACCTCCAATCAGCCTCCACATTAGCATTTAATTAGAGTAAGAGCTACCCCCAATTCCCCCCACCCTCCACACACACACACACACACACACACATTTGCAATGGCATACACACATTAGTGTACTTTGACCACTTAGAAAAGGAGCATTGCTAGTCTTTAAGATCTATAGGGACTCAGGCCACAGTCTCATCAAAACACATTATAACAAAGGTAAACCATATCACAAGACAATTATGAGATGCGCAGGTTATTGTATTGTTTATATTGTTTGGTTGTATGTTTATTGTTTTGGACAAACATGCAACATTGTGTAACAAGGTTTTTAATTTAGGTGCCGTGCATATTTCCCGAGACAAAATCTGAATTTCATCCTAGTATGTATAAATGGAACTTTTTACTTCCACACATTTTGTAGCAAATATGACATGGAATTCATTTGGAACAATCTTACTCACATACACATGCAGCCTTACCCATCCTCTTAACAGCCCTGTTAAACATAACAATGGATCTCCAAACTGTAAGACAGATTTCCTAGACATTTTTTCAAACAGGTTTAAATATTTTTTACTAGATTTGTTAGTTTCTGTAAGCATTATTCACTGTTTAATACTATTGGATGCAAGGCATTTTCCGTTGTGTACTGCCTATATCCATTTTAACTCACCTGTGACAAATTACTGTTAGGACTTATATGCATATGTCTGGTCATTCCATGGTGTGTATATGCATCTGTAAAACCTGGTGTATGTGCACGTGTGTGTGTGTGTGTGTGCATGTTTATGTGCATTCCGTGGCTTTCCTACCTCCATCATCCTCGTCAAAGGAGTTCATACAAGGGAAGTAAATGGCGAGAGCCTCGAAGGAGGCCGACAGGCTGATGCGGCTCTGGGAGCGCTCCATGTACAGGCCCGGTGTCGGGCCGGTGTCCGCCGGCTTGGCCAAGCGTGGCTGGGCATTCTTCACGCGGAGTACGGCTCGCGGCGTCTTGGACGGCTGTCAGCTGCCCCTGGCGGCAGGTACACCACGCCACGGAAAAAGCCCACAACAACCGCACCCAACTGGAAAAGCCCACGTCAGGTCAAGTTCCAGTTTATCCGGTCCTGTCCAGCCCAAAAATGTTCAGGTTCCAGTCTGGTCCAGTTTCTATGCACAGCGCTTAATCCCTAAAGGCCCACATCTGAGACAGGAAATAAACCCTTAATCGGGAGAGATAAAATCTTATTAGGACAAAATGTTGGAAGGCTTTGTAAAGGAGGCACCTTCCTGGATGTTCAGGTGGGGAGCAAGAGGTGATTGGATGATTAATTGTCTACGAGTTTACAAATTAAAATATGGTGCTTGGTTGGTGCTCAGATAAGGAGGATTTCAAATCAGAGTCACCAATTTCTAATCAATGATTTTGAGTGGAGGTTGATATGCATTCTTAAATGGTTGACTTTACAATTGTTGTTGACTTTGCTGTTAAACATACAACAGTACTCTGGTCTAGGGGTTAGTGTGTAAATTTAAGAGTTGTGATCTCACCCTACCTCTAGTCTTCTTCTCCAGACAGTTGGTCTTGTGTCCAGTAAGATCTCTGTTGTCTCCTCAAGAACTGCAGGGAAGATCACAAAACCTCCCTGCCGGTTCAAGTACAGAAGTGTGCAAGAATGGTCCAACAACAACTGGTCACAACTGGCCTCAAAGTCTGCATATCATCTGCTCAGAAAGACTGACAGCCAGCAAGATCTTCTCCATTCCACACCTCTCCTTTTGAAAAGAGAAAAGGTTTAACTGGGTGCAATGGAGTCTGCTGTCAAAATAGGACCTCCTTGCTTTCTGGAATTCAGCTTCAGTTCAGTGACGACGGTGAAATTATAAAAAATAATAATGCACATCTGTTCCCGCACAAAACCCCTTGTCAATTAATCATGGGGGAAAACCAGCTGCAGGCATCTGTTGCTGTGGCTGCTGGAGCTGCCGTGGCGACTGCACATGCTAAAATCACGCCTGCCAGTCGATCCCGTGGCGGGTTAATATCCCCCTCCCAGACTGTGCCGTCTACTTAAAAGCCTCTTCTCTCCTCTGTCGCTTGGTTGCCGTGCCGACTCGCCACTGAGTGGCTGCACTGAAGGTAGGAATGGACCGAGACGTGGAGAGAGAGAGAGAGGGAGAGAGAGAGAGAGAGAGAGGGAGGGAGAGAGAGACGGAGGGAGGATGTCTCAACAGCTTGTGTCTGACCGGATTCATTCACTGTGGGGAGAAAAGAGGAGCCGGGTGGAGGGGAGGGGAGAGGGGAGGAGGGGTGGAGCAGAGATGAGAGGAGAGGAGAGAGGAAAAGAGATGAAGTGAAAGGAAAGAGGAGAGAGGAGAAGGGGGATTCGAGGGAGAGGAGTAGAGGATGAAGGACAGACGTATGAGGGTGGGGGGAAGAGGGCTAGGGGGGAGGGGGGGCACAGCCCAGACTGTTGCTGGCAGTCTGGCCAATCAAGTTATAGATGAGGAAATGTGGGTGTGGCTTGGGGACAGCAGAGGCAAAGCAGGGTAAGCCAAGTTTAGCATCTCACTCTCACTCTCACTCTCTGAGGAACACACTCCCTCGTCTTTTTATCCTTACTCCTTTATTTTCCACCAGACCACCTCACTTACTCCATTGTTCTTTTTGTCTTCCTTTTGCTCTTTTTCGTGAAGTTAATTTCATCATCCTCGTCTCCAGGCTTTATATTTCTCTCTCTCTCCATCCAACATTTCTTTCTTTCTTTCTTTCTTTCTTTCTTTCTTTCTTTCTGTTCTTGCCCTTTGTTGAACAGAGAGCGGGGAGTATAGAAGGCTAAGAAACAAGCACAATGAATAGAGAGAAAGAGACAGGATGAGCTTTATGCCTCTGTCTGTTTAAGATACATACACACTGATGCATTACAAACATCTAATATAAAGCTTAGCACTATATCCAAAAACACATTCTTTACTACATGGACAGACATGCATGTACGCACACACACACGCACACACACACACACACACACACACACACACTCTTTCTTTCTCTCTCTCGCTCTCTCCCTCACACACACACAAACATACTGTACGCACGCACAGACACATTCACACAGAGTTCACACCCCAATCAGAGAAAAGACATTTTCCCTAAAGACAAAATAAACATATTAAAACAATCCAGACAAAATACATCCTGTGTAATATTCAATATGTTATTGTGCCTGTTGATACATTTCCATGACTACATATTTTCCTATAGGACAGCAATACATTTTGAATTAGTCACTTGTCTCAATATATAATTTCACCTTCCTTAATGGTGAGGTAAGCGATATTGGAGAGTGATTAAGCTTAAGAAAAAATAAAGCTCCACCCCCCACATTGAACACACAGTAAGGCTGGAAAAGTGTTGGAGGTTTGCACCATTTATTGTCTTTTCCTATTTACAGAGCTGTGTAGGAAGATCTGATTATTTTTCAGCATGCACACAAAACGGAGAGCTAGCAGACCGTGGGACGATATTGGCTGAATTGAACAAAAAGTGTATTGAACTAATATCGCCTACTACACCTTTAATAGAGGATGTCTAATTATGAAAACCAACCTGCGCCTGTGTGTGTGCCTGTGCGTGTGCAGCGTACTGTGGTCATTGAAGTGTAGTGGTATGTTGTTGACTAGTACTGAAGCGCATGCTGAGAACCTGCTGTCACACTCCACCTCATCACAGGTGTGCTGACCTTTACTACGAATACCTGTCTCTCTCTCGCTCTCTCTCTTTCTCTCCATCCCACTCACTCTCTCTCTCTCTCTCGTTCATTATCATGTCGCAGCCTGTCTGCCTGCCATTCTGCCTTTTCATCATTTAGTCTATTTTCTGTCTATTTGGTCTGTTTGTCTGTGTCACCGGGGTCTGTCTGCATGTCTGTTTACCTTTCATTTTTGTCATGTAGCCTATTTGCCTTTCACACAGGGCTGTCTGTGTTCCTGTCTGTCTGCTTGCCTGTCTGTCTGAGGTGAATGGGGTAAATGTCATCGCTGTCTGTCATTACAGAATGGGGCATTACCAAGACAACCGCAAGTCACCGCAGTAATGGTTACATCAAGTGTTACCACTGATGTGAGATGTCAAGGCCAGGCAGACAGATAGAGAGATAGATAGATGGACACAAAGAGAGAATGAGAGGCCTATACAATAGCAGGGCTGATAATTGTTGGAATGGGTCATTTATTTAAAATCAACAATATTTGTATAAAAACGTTGCATGTATGCGCATGCGCATGCACACACACACACACACACACACACACACACACACACACACAGGGCACAGGGCTAGAACCTCCATATCTTTCTGATCTCCCGCACACCCTCCCGCACCCTTAGATCCTCCTCTTCCATCAGTCTCACTGTCCCACCTGCGCACAACCACAATGTGGTTTAGATCTTTCAGTCTTGTTGCCCCTTGCCTCTGGAACTCTCTCCCACAGAACCTCTATGACACTGACTCTCTGCCTATCTTCACATCCTGCCTAAAAGACATGTATTCAAAATGGCCTATTGATTTTACTCATCTTTTAAACGTATTTATTTATCTTGTTTAGTTGACCATTTCCATTGATTGTTTGAAATTGTTTTGGAGCTATGTTTTTATT
>JAODUG010003680.1:0-10000 GCA_027564795.1 Aphredoderus sayanus
AATACCATTCGGCTGCTAATGGGTGCGGAGCTGGAGAAGCAAGGCCAGCACGAGAAGGAGTGGATGCCTAAAAATACAAAGTCTCGTAGAAACGCCGAATCCCCTGCAGCCATTGCCGTCTCCTCCACCTGGCTGACAGCGGCAGCCTTACTGTCCACTCTCCTCCACCTGATTTGAGGAGCTGCCCAGCCTCTCCATCTGTCACCCTTATACGCCAGCAGCAATTGAGCTAAATTAGACCTTGATGCACAGGGGTTTAAGTTGTTGATGTTATGTTTTGTCTTGGTCTTGTCTTGTTATTGAAAAAGAAAATTTGGTAAAGAGATAACAAAGAGAGTTAACAAATTACATCCCACATCCTCAATTCTCATGTTGTAATCCAGTTTCAATATGTTTCACACGCAGAAGTGCCTAGGCGCACATCTGTAAAATAGTCAGTTTTACTATCTGGTAGATTAGTAAAACAATATGTCCTTGGGGTGACATTCAAAAGCCCTTCCAACATATTCATGAGCATGCTAAATTATATTTTGATACATAGAAGAGTGGTTATGTGATTTCAGAACTAAGTGAGTTATGGATGAGACTCTATCAGGCTGTTCTCACCTGTTTATCGGGGCCCGTGCATGTTGATGAGCCAAATGTTCCCTTGCCAGGCCTTTCTCATCCTTCTCAAAGCACAGCCACTCTGAAAAAGGAATACGGATATTTTAAGGAAGAATCCGACATTTCGTCCCACTATGTATATAGTGCCCCCCAAAACAGGAAACTCTCCCCAATTTTCTACAGCAAACAGACTTGCCTTGATTGAAAACTGTGCAGGTGAGGTGAGTGAGATTAAATAGGCTACACATGCTCTAGGGTGCCATGGAAACAAGTCTTCTGGTGATGTAGGGGTTGGTCATATTCTCATGTTTGAAATGAAATGGCCACAAAATAATCTCTTTTAAAGTGAAGTCAGCGATTGTACGCTAATGTACTTTTTGTCAAATTCAGCAAAAATCTACTCAGTCCGCTAGCTGCTGAGAAAGTATTCTAATGTTTCTACACAGCCATGGCTTTGTAAACAGAACACAAATAAAGTGGTGCAGGCCGCACAACATAACAATATCCTAGCCTTGGCAATGCATTTCCAAGGTGGTGGGGTGGAGCATCTGATGGAACACCCTATGGCATTGAAGGGAGTGGTGTTTCTGTTTTCACCGAGTTTCAATATCAACAATCTTTATCCAGAAAGACTGACTTTACCTTTATGTATTTATGTAAATGATTCAACATACAATTGATTTCTTCAAAGACCATGTTTCTCTGAAGGCTACTGTAGGTCAAATGTGAAGTGTCACATGTGACCTTCACAGTAAAGGCAAAACAGGACTGTCTGTCTTAGAGTTAAGGTTCAGGATGCATATGGTCAGCCAAAAGAGGAAGCAGTCGAAAGAAAAAAGCCAGTTAAAAGAAAAGCTACGGATGATTGAGGAACCAAATAGCGGAAACAATGAGGGATTCACAGGAAAGTACATTTTAGCTGTACATTTAGCAGGAACCGATTGTGCAACTTTCGGGGTCAACCAGAAAGCAAAAATTGTGTCTGACGAACCGTAGACTTTCTCCCGTGTTGCTCGTCTGTCAGTGGGCACGCACAGCCTGACGCGGCCCCTGATGGAGCCCATCTCCTCTCCGCGGTGACTCAAAAACGTCTCAAAGCGCTCCGATGTGCCCGCTCGAGAACGCAGCGCCACACAGCATTCACCTATAGAGGGCACCGGTGAGTCACAAGCCAAGGAAAACTACATGCGTGAACTCAGTTCCAAGTTTCAGCCAGGTCACCCACCGTAAGACTCGAACCCATCGCACGACTTCACAGACAGAAGCAGGTGCTGATCCTGAAGACGCTCCAAGTCGGATATAGTTGAGAGAAGCTAAGACAAACGAATAGTGTTCATGTCCTAACTTCTATAACTGTGATGATCGTATGACGAGTGTCACTTTGTTTCAAACAGAATGACCTCTGACCTTTGGCAGTTGTCTGGAGGACCAGCCTAGTTTGAGAAAGCCCGGCACATCGCAGCTCTGTGTGTCATTCTCACTTGAGCGCCGTGTCTCTGCATAGACACACATACATTTCACTAACTCATTATCCTTTGGATCAATATTGGGTGTGTTTGTTTTGGCAGCCTACCTTCTAGGCAAGAAGAATGTAACTCAATGAAAAACTTGGCTTTGCTCGCCGTTTTCACAATAGCTTCAATGCCTTCAAGTTCAATGGAGGCCCTCTCCGTGCTTGAGCCTGCGTCTGTTGAAAAGCAAGGGAAAGACTTGCTTGACTTGTAACAAGTGGTCAAGGTGATTTAGATGCATGTGACTGTAGTTCA
The DNA here is from genome assembly GCA_027564795.1 of Aphredoderus sayanus. Taxonomy (NCBI): domain Eukaryota; kingdom Metazoa; phylum Chordata; class Actinopteri; order Percopsiformes; family Aphredoderidae; genus Aphredoderus; species Aphredoderus sayanus. Next base: position 2,373 of record JAODUG010003680.1, read on the forward strand.
AACTTCATCTATTTGTGTGCCCAAAGAGCCACAACAGTAACCACACCTGTTTTGGAGGCAAGCTGTGATGTAACCCCTACTTGGAATGTGGCAAAAACAGGTGAGTGGTCACTTGTGAAGATGTCATCTGTACAGCCTGGCAAGAGAAGTCTCACTCATAATCATAATCATTACAGCATTACTTACAAAACAGTGAAGACATTGTTTAATACCTGATTCCCACAGATTGTCAAATATTATCAGTGTGATTTGCTAAAAAGGTTGCACAGTTCTTATATGACAGGCATTAAATGTGTTTTGTTCTTTCCCAGAGTATTTTCTTATTTAAAAGTTAAAACAAAAGCCTGTTTGAATGAAAGGAAATGACTTACTTTATAGACCACAGGCCAGAGAATAGGAGCAGAGTCATATAACGGCCTGTAGCCCTTTTACAGTAAAACATTACAATAAATGGCCAGTGTCTAACTAAGGAATGCAGTATCACATTATATCCTTGCGTTCAGCCCATACTCATTTCCTTTGGGTGTGTAGTCTGTTCTTTTTGTGTTATAAAGGTCATTCCCCTGCCTGGAAAAAGCTTTTTATAAGCTTGTGTTTTCTATTTGGTTCTCCGTACCATAGGAGGTGCAGATGATGTGTGTCTCTGGATAGGACTTCCAAAGAATCCTGTCACACCAAGATGGAACATTAACTCGCACCTGTAGAAACAGAATTGAATGCAGGAAATTAATATGTACATACTGTATGTGGGTAAATGGTGACCACTTCTTCTTTTTGTGGAATTACATAATACATATGTAATTCCACATATACATAATCTATACACATGTTATTAAAGATAATCCAACAATAATCCAACAATAATTAGAAAGATTGTAAACATTTAAAATAATGTAATTTAAAAATCTTTAAAATTATTTGATGACTCCATACTGTAATATGGCATGCAAAGGTTAAACATTAAGTTCAGGTTTCACCTTTAGCATTTAGGTGGCTTCGTTCTATTTTGGTTTCCCACACTAAATATAATGCAGGAGGGCAGATAGGTAATTATACCACTGTGCATGCTGCATTCCTGTTATGCCAGACATTCCTATTTCAGTTTAATGGGTAATTCTTCACTTTGCCTATTTTTAGTGACAGTGGCAGATGCTGTCTGAGTCACCTAAGATACAAACACCAATAAAGTGGATTATGCAGTGCATAAAAATAATCCAGTTAAAGTAAATTCAAATGAGCCACGTAATTCTATTGATATACAAACAGAACATTAAAAATATATAGTATCACATCCTAAATTAGATGAAGAGGCTGCCATTTATTTCCATTTGAAATAGGTGCCTGTGCAGCCCATTGAAACTGTAATTGGTTTATGGGCTATATAAATAAGCTTGACGTGACTTATATTACAGTTTCCCAAATGGATAGCTGCACAACAACGTGTGAGGAACTACCCAAGTACAACAATGATAGTGTGTTATGGGAGCCCTGTTGTTTGGGCCTTCTGTGCCAGGCAGACTGACTCACCCCAGAAGTCTTGTATTTCTGCCATAGGTAGCAGTCTCTTGAGCCGCGTTCATACCGGTAGGTGGGTGGAAATGATATCTTGTCTTCCTCTTTACCGCAACAAAATGGGAGACAAGATACACAGTGGAATGTTATCCAGCCAGAAGGAAGTGCTGATTTAAATCACTGGAAATTAGTGACTCATGTACGGCCTCCACCCCCCATATTTGCATACATCTTGAATAAAGAAAAATACCACCCGTGTTGTGTTCTAAACACTGAACTAAGTGTTTGGCTCAGCTCTGGCTCACCACGAGCATGCATATATGCTTGTTTCTAACGGTGTAACTCACTGAAATTGAGGAAAGCTTTCCTCTTGTGTCTCTCGCGGGTCAGCTGATCTGCATACATAAGCTCCTCAAACTCTCTCTTAGACACGTGCTTCAGAATATCCTGGGAGATACAAGGGTTAGTACAGAAGAATAAGAACACACTATCGGTATCTCATTCGGGGGTGGAGTTGAACTCCACCCCCGAGCCCCCTTCCGGAAGAGCTTCGAGATTGAGTTGAACATGTCATAAAGTCCTCTTCTTAAACTCTACTGATATAAATATGGATTAACTACTAAATCAATATGGATGCCTGACCTGCACATCCAGGTCGAGCCTGTAGTTGAGGTCTCCACACCAGAACAGGTGGGTGAAGCGCAGGCTGATGTCAAAGGCACTGAGATGCTTGTCACCCAGGGAGAGGAGCCTAAGGATGTCCACGAAGTTCTGGTTTCTCCTACACATTACACACACACACACAAACAGAATTGGTTGACCCATTTATACTGTATGCCATTATACATTTCCATACATCAAAGTATAACCAAATAATTGTAATTTATCAAAATGTATGCCTACTGCATCTTAATATTCATTTATATGATTGCCTTGTGAAGCTCAAATTATTAATGATGTAATTACCCACTAATGAGTGGGTAATTACATCATTTATAACATGCATGCATAGCCTGGTAAGGTTTTGGTTTTTAACATAAGATATTAGGCCTAGGTAATAGAGACAGATAAGTCTACTACAGACACACATACACATACTGTCCTACAGATTAATGTCCTGACTCTGTCAGCCCATCATCAGCTTCACAATAACACACACAGGCCTACCTAAGGACCTTTTCACTGCCAGAGGTCAGGTGACAGTTCACAAAACCGAATGATGTTCCGTTGAAGAGGAAAGAAACCCCAACTGCTCCCTTGTTTCCTGAAACAGCAAAAGTACACAGCAGAACTTAATGAAACACATTTGGTTCCCACTAGGCTGTTGTTTTTGGCTGCTGTCCATGGAATTGTGGACTGTATATGTGATTAACTGAACCCTGCAGTTTGTGAGGGGATCTGTAGGAGTGCTTACCCAACGTGTTTCCCAGGCCAGTCTTAACACTGGCTGTGTTCACGTGGCTTATGCGGTTCTCATCCGCGGGCTTCACGAACACAGCCAGCCGTATATTCCAGAGGGACTGCACTGCCACCTGCAGGACACATGCACACATTGCACTCAGCTCGTGGCATTTGATTCCTAGGAATATGAATAATAAATCCTCTTAATACAATCCTGATCTCCAGTTCCAGTTTGACTTCACAATGAATATCAAACCAGCTGGTTCTGTGCAACAAACTATCAGGTTATATGAATATGGCTTATATTTCACCAGAACATGACAAGACATGTCTTGTTCTGGTGAAATCTGACATCCCATCTATAAAGTAAACAGACCCTTCGCAGTTCCGCCTCTCAAGAACCGCCCCTCAACGGCCCTCAAAGTCAGCCAAGGGCCGACCCCCCAAAACCAAAGGGCCCTGGTGCACTTGTCATGTGTGCCTGGTCAATAACCAGGCCCTGACTAACTAACTAATCACTTCACTATGTGTGAGAGCAGCAAGGCAGCAGCTGGGGCTCTGGACCAGAGAGTGGAAATCATTACCTGTTTGTAGTCGATGTCAGTATAGCTGCGTAGCGTGGCCTTGATGTGCTCTGTCCATTCTCTCTCTCCCTGGGGGTTCTCTTGTGTGCCCAGAGCGTAGATGTCATACGGCAGCAAGGCGACGGACTCATCCGGCGTGTGTCCTAAACCGCAACACGTCACCCATGACTGGACACTCCGAGGGGGAGGAGAACCACCTGTATACAAAATCAACAGTAAGAAGAGAACCACCTCTATACAACAATAACAAGAAGAAGAAGAAGAAGAAGAAGAGGACCACTTGCATACAACAATAACAATAACAAGAAGAAGAGGAGATCCACCTCTATACAACAATAACAATAACAATAACAATAACAAGAAGAAAAGAACCACTTGCATACAACAATAACAATAAGAAGAAGAAGAATAAGAAGAATGAAGTGAAAAAATAAATTAATGAAAATTATATATGGAATCCAAAACATAACATTTCTTTATTTTCCTTGTGAACAAAGTAACAATATATCTTTATTTGACTGTGTTAATCCCATACCCATATTCCAGGTGCCAACAAACACAGAGGCCAAATCAGGTTCACTCAGCTGGGAATGTCTGGTCTTCATCAGCTGTAGCAGTTGGCAGAAGGCCTCACATTTCTGAATGAGACCACACAGTCAGAGTCAGAGGCAGAGAGTAAAGCACTGTTATGCCAGTAAACAGTGAGCGACTGTGGCCTACCCTTGAGCTCTCAAATGCCATCTCCCTTGGGGCATTGTGATGGCTGTCCACCACCATGCGTACCTTAGCTGGACTGCTCTGGAACCTGACAAGCTGTAAAACTGGCAAATACCAACTGGTAAATGACACAGGAAGTCTACGGGGAAGAGAGCTAAAGGTGTTAAATGTAGGAAGGAAGCTTAACGACACAAGTAGTTTGCTTACTGCGGTCATGCGATACTGACTCCACCCCGAACGAACCAGCCTTACGGTCAAAGAGCAACACTCCTGCGTTTACATCCACGGAGACGGTCTGTCTGCCGTACCGCACCATCTTCACCTAGACACACATGAATAGTTCCTGGGTTAAAGGTGCAGTCAGTCATTCTGGATAAACAAAAACACCTTTCCCTTCAATGCCATATGGGTGCGCCCGAAGAATCTCCGCCGCACATATTGGAAATGCATTATCAAGTCTTGGATATTGTTGTGAGGTGCGGTCTGCACCACTTTGTTTGTGTTCTGATTTACACAGCCAGGACTGTGTAGTACTGGCACGCACATAGAATGTGTAGCTAGCGGACCGCGAGGAGATATTTGCTGAATTTGACAGTGCATTAGCTTACAAGCTTACATGTCTTGTATGGTTTTCCATATATTAACCATTGTTAGACGTTGAGATAAAGAGATTACGTTATTGGAAGAACACAAAGAATGTAAACATATACTGCAGCACATAAGCCTTTCTATTTGTACTGAAGTTACCTGGTAGGAGTGAACAGGTACACTTCTAGCATGGTTCTTGACAGAAGTGGCAGCAGGTTCAGGAGGAGAGGGGGTTGGATGGGCTGCAAGATTATGATTGGCCACTGCATCTTGCAGCGCTTTTAAAACCTTCAGTAGCAGAGAATTGAATCAAATATGAATATGAACAGGACTGGAAACTTCATGGATTAGATTCATAGTTTCAACTGACTTAATAATGCCATGCTTATTATAATAAAAATAATTGTTATACCTATATATGGTTTATAAACATTATGCCAACCCTTTTCCCATACCCTTTTCTCCAGAGAGGAAAGCAGGCTGACCAAGGCTGAGATTTTTAATAGTAGACCATCCAGGTCCATCTCTGGATCCTCATTCCAAAAAATACAGAGAGGATATTCAATTTATTGATGTTGTAATGTTGTTGTTTATCTTTAGTTATTTCCTCTACTGGAACACTAGAGGGCACTGTGAGCTACTGCTGCTTCTGAACTACTACTGTAGTTCTGAGTGTTCTTCCTGTGTTTTTGTGTACCTGTGCCTTGGTGCAGGTAAGAGGGCAGGTCGGGTGATCAAACACCTTGGCCAGGGTTTCCAGACTTGACAGGGTGAGGTTGATCTCACTGTAGATTCAATCAATACATACAACCATTGTAATGTGCAAGCATTCTTACCTTCTGCACTAAATACTACTGCATTAAATGTGCTGTAGGTAGGATTTTAGAGCTACAGGATAGACATGGCATAGGTATCTGTCAGCAATCAACCGTAAATGAAATACTCAGCCCCCGCCTCCATATTTAGATTTAGATTTTGGCAGCTACCTGAAGATTTTTACCAATCATGGTCTCTTACCCCTGATTGGTCCATCAAATCTAACCTGCCTGTCACAAGAATGCACACTGCAACAGGTTTGTCAAGGAAGATGGTGTTATAGAATGCTAGGAACAGCAGCCTTAAGCACATATAGACGTTTTAATACTAAACTGCATTCATTTAGTTTTAAAAGCCATTATCAAAAGTCATTTTATAACTTTTACAGATTTGGACCTGTTCAGTCCTAGGCAGGCAGTGCCCAGCATGTGTTGAAGGTTTCTGAGAGTCGTTGCCCCTTTATGTACACTCTCAATATCAAGGGGAAGCTCACTGCGCAGGTAGTCACTGAGAAGTCCAACCAGTTCATTTGCCACGCTGGTAACACAGGAAGGGGGGGGGGGAGTGGTGGTATTTATATAGAATTTTCAAAACTGTTTTCTGTATTATATTTTTCACTCTTATAGGACATCTACATAGCAATAATAATCACTTGCATACACATCACATAAAAACACATCACCTCAAAAATAAGCGTTTGCCGTTTAGGGCCATGCATTTTGATAGTACCTGGTTGTGTTAAGCTCTAGTAACTTATTCAGGAAGAGGGTGTGAGGGGCTGGTTTTGCTGGCACCACTGACTGGGTCCCAGTATTGATGGGCGATGAAACAGGAGTTGGCTTTTCATCATCTGTGTAATTAACAACCAGTGAAAATGTATGTTTAAAGGTGCACTTTGACCATTAATACTTTGAGTTTAAGACCAAAGCATGAACACACATGCATGCCTATTAGACTGTTTGATTCAGTCTAAATTACACAGGCTAGTATACCTTGTGTGTTCTCTCCTCGCAGAACATATGGTGGGCTCACCTGAGCTATCCTCGCCTGTCTCGGTGTCACGGTGAACAGGGTAGAGGAGAGGCGTAACCAGGCCTTTGTGTGGGTGCTGGTACCCCAGCACCAAGTCCTCCAGGGTACGGAAACAATTGACCTGTACTCCCTGGGTGGTCTGGAAGAAAGATCAGCATGTAAACTTAAACGTCTGGAACGTCAGAATGAAGAAACGAAACGATAAACATTTCAAATCTCTGCGTTTGGTTAACTTTTTAGTTGGTCTGCCATAAGACTATAGCTTTCTGTTGACGCCTGGTGTCGCTACAGCATATAATCTGTGCATGCAGTACATGACACACAGTTTAAATTGGCATGGTAGTGGGCAGTGTAGAGAGCTCTACATATCCCCAGGAGATGAAGTCATGACAACCGCATCCTGGATACGACTGTGGTGAGCTGTGGTTTCACTGTGCATTCCGTGCCTTTCCAGTCTAGGATTTAATAAATAAATACACACTAAGATCCCAGTAAACATTCTCACTTAGACACTGACACACTGACTAGATTACCAGGATGGGCTGATTCTAAAATGTGTACACCTTTACAGTATACAGTATATGCAGTTTATACATGCAGTGTATCCCATACAAGCATGATATACAGCATACATCTTATGTATAATCAGCAGGGCACGCTGGACTAAAATACAAAATATTCTCTGTCCTAGCTTCTTTTTTTAGAAGCTTTGTTTTTACTGCGGTGTAGTCAAAGAAACCGATATTTGGCTCAAGCTACTTCACTGTGGCCAGGAACTCTTCAAACAGTATTTTTAATCCCACAAGGAACTCTTGAAAAACGATTACAAATAACTGAAAAGGGTTTACAGACAGCTTGAGGGACAGTAGCTCCAAGTATCTCCATTGCCCTCTTAGAAAAACAAAAAAGCCAAGCATGCAATGTCTTTATGAGTTAGATCACATCCAGTCAGAGTATAATGTTTATTGTAGGCTTTTC
>JAODUG010003682.1:0-11095 GCA_027564795.1 Aphredoderus sayanus
ACATAGAAATCATACAAAATCAGATGGCGCCGCCGTGTGGCCAAGTAGGAGATTTCTGAGTACATTACGAGGGTTAATAACAAAACAACATTATAGACACATTTGTATAAATAATACTATCTATCTAACTAATCTGGCATTTTGATTTCTTCCCATTGTTTTGGACTGTATCTATAGCAACAACTGGCCCTGTCGTTCAATGCCACAATCACAGGAGATAAATGGTTTGGTGAAGCCCTCCTTCCATGGGAATACTTCCCCCCCAATGTCAACAAAATGAATTCCTATGCCATCCATGGTTCGGGAGAGGCTCGTACCTACGAGGCTCTCTACCCTGTTCCCAGAGAAGACCTGGTAGAGGGACAAAAGCCTAACTTGTGAGTATACTGAGTCAAAGTATTCAAATTGTGTCAGTTTGTTATTGTGTCATTGTCAAAGTTCTTTGAAACCTAAATTCCCATTACTTCTGGGAACACGACGGTTCATAGAAAAATGACTACCATAGCATTTTGGAGTCATTTTTTGCAACCACACTTGGAAGTGTCAATGCTAGCTTTGGGAAAACATTTGGGGGACAAAGATAAAGTATTGACAGTCTCGCCTCCCAGTAACTATTCTTGTTATTTGTCAGCGCACACACACACCTGCAGCCAGTATTTTATTACGCAGAAAAAGGTGTGTGTGTGTGTGTGTGTGTGTGTCTTTGCTAAACACTTCTACTCCACTTGTGCCTTCTCTTTCTCTAGCCACCTTCTGGAATATTTCCAAGACTTTACCTTGCAAAGCATCATGGGAGAAGGCTGGGTCCAGCCAGAGTCTAATCTCTGGAAAGGAAAATGCTGAACAAGGCAACATTCTCTCTCATGCACACCACAAGATGGTGACAGGACAGCGGCACATCCAAAGTCATCGAGGCTGAACAAAATTGCAATCGATCTTTATTAGTTAATGATGTCAAAAGGCTTGAAGTGAAATATGTCACAAACTTGTCACAGTGTATTTCACATCATGCATGTTCTCAGTGGGCTTGTGACTTACAGCAGCTTACTGTGGCTGTCTGGATTGCTGGATTCCTAGCCTAGTTGATTCACTCAAGTTTTGGGATGTTTCTTTTCATATTTCTTTGGTGATTCCATCTGCTTGAACTGTTAATTGTGTGTGTGTGTGTGTGTGTGCGCGCGTGCGCGTGTGCATGTGTGTGTGTGTGTGTGTGTGTGTGTGTGTGTCACACAAGCACATAACAAATGGCCAAATACAACAAGTCAGCTTCCGCAGAAAGCTGCAGTATAGTTTATGGTTCAGTGCTGCAATTCTTTAAAAAACTTTATGTAGACTAATTTGGCTTTATGTGAAGTTCATGAGTGGTCATGTATCTGTCAATGCTTAACAAACGGCATATATCTTGAAGTAGACTGATCAAAACATGTTTATTATTGTCTCTCCCTGATTGTGTGCTTCAGTGCTGATTTCATCTGATAACTTGGCCTATTTAGGGCAACTGAAAACACACGTCATGTCAAATGAATATTAATTATAGATTTCCTTAAATCCTCAAGGGTGAATAAGCAGGAACAAAGTAGGTTGAAAGCCAAATTTGTCTGATGTATTGACTCGTTCAGTCTGTATTTCATTCCTGCTCACATATCAAAGACTCCCACTAACTTTTCTACCTACTTTGAGGAATTTGAGAAGATCACAGGCCCTCTGATCCTGACCACACCAAGGCATATGTGCACTAACCTCACCTCACACACACAGAATCACTGGAAGTCTCAGTCTCTCTATCGCTATGGCTTTGTGTTTTTGTGTGTGTCTCTCCCCTTTGCCCTGTAGAGGCCCTGTGCATTTCTTAGACTCACTTCTCCTTTAATCTCTGGCTGGCTATAGCTGATTTTCATGTTGGTTGCGTTGCTCTTCACTGTGGCAGTCCCTAAGCCCATATTGAGCCCTATCACTTTTAATTGGTGCTCTCGCCTTTGAAATGCATGCAGTGATTAGGTCTAGGGAGCCCACTGCTTAAGCCCCCTCCTTATCATTGCCACCGTGCCGCGTACTATTCACATGCTTGCACACACGCACACACACACACACACACACACACAAATGCACACGCGCTACACTACAATTTCAAAGTTGTATTCGAATAGCAATCTCTTTTACTAATTCAAAGATTGTAACTAAATAATTGTTTCTAGGCATATTATGCACAGGAGACTCTTTAAAATGCATTATTAAATTCACATGAATGTACGCTTAATCTCTTGAAATCTGTATGTGCTTTGAGAAAGTAAATGAGTGTCCCCACTCACACTGAGATAAACCCGACTCCTTCTAATTAGTGTGAGAAGGCGAGGGGAACAGGTACTGTGACTCCCTTCTTCTACCTTCCAAAGCCCTGCGGACAGAGGAGCAGCCTTTACTCTGCCCAAGAAAAGAGCCACTGCTCCTCTAAAACATTCAACAGCAGCTTAAGGGGCGCCTTTGCATGTCAAAAACTTTCCGGTGATCACCCAGGACCTTTTCCTTTGCAAGAGTCTTATATCTTAAAGTTTAAAGAGTGTTTGAGGGTATGAATAGGGATAAAGCTGAAATAAAAAATTAAAGGATAAGAGAGTAGGAAGATCTCATAACACAAAAAGAGCAAGAGATCGTCCAAGTGAAAACTGCTGGTTTGCTTAGGGGTTCTGTGATAGAGATGCAAATGAAAGATTCATACCACAGTTAAGATTTCATAGACGTTGCAGCAGCAAATTCGAATGGAAATTGTACAAAGCGTGACATCAACTTATCAACAGTCTGGCTGATTATATATCTATTATACTATCACAAAACTAAACTAAACTCTGATCAGGGGTCATGAGCTACCAAATTAGTATTGTGGCCATCAACGGTAGCCAACCATTTTTCCCAGTTTCACCTTTCCGCCACATCAGTTAAGGCTGTGACAATCATAATATAGTGCTGTGTCTCCCTCTGGGTGCAAATGGAAATGCCTATAATAAAGATGTAATGGAAGGCCTAATTGGATGCTTATTAACTCTGTCTAATTATTGTCCAACAAGTCCATTATTACTGAGTGGGCTGCAGGGGTGAAATGGGTATAGTCGACACCAAGTAGAACTGGAGCTAATGGTTTGTGTTTGTTTGCATGTGTAAGTGTGTGTGTGTATATTGACACAGGTGGTCTATACTAATGTCAGCTATGATGAGAGGGTGCACAGCATGTGTGGTGAACCAGCAGGGATTCGAAAGAATCCATGGACAGATGAATGCAATTGATATTAGCCTCAGAAACACTGCTGAGAGGGCATTGCAATTGCAAGCAACAGAAAGTGAGGGAAACAGTCAAGTATGCATGTGTATTTACACACCACTATGAACAATAACAAGTATAATCTGTTTCGGGGCGGCAATGGCCCAGTGGGTAGAGCAGGGTGACCCTAAATCCCGCTAAATCCTGATGAAGTGTCCCTGAGCAAGACACCTAACTTCTCCTGGTGGTTGGATGGTGCATTGCATGGTGCCATGCATGGCTAACACCACCATCAATGGGTGAATGTGTGGCAATACATTAAAGTGTTTTGAATGGCCTGAAGGTTAGAAATGCCCTATATAGAAAATGCAGTCCATTTGCCATGCATTTATGTGTTTTAGCCCATTCTGATCAGAGCTAGGCAAATAAAACCACAGGAATTGACTTCATATGTTAAATTCTACTGTATTTCTATTTTTTCAGCTACAGATTGAAAAGCTTTAGTGTGTAGCGGTGTGAATTGCATTCATCCCAGCAACAAATAGGTGTGTAGTTACAGTGTTTCCTCAGCAAATAGCCTACAACTACCTTCAGTGCTAGAATTTGTTTAGTTTAGCAGAGATTACACGACAGATGTATGGCAATAGCAAATAGATCACATTATGCTCAAAGGTAATTTATGTGCAGCTTGGTGCTGGTAAGCAAGTTCGTAAACTCTTAATTGGTAAATAAATCACACTGTTACCATAGCAGCAAACTACTTTAAAAGTTGCAATGGCAAAGTAAGAGCATGTTGGTAGTATCCGCAGGAATATTTGCGTGCATGCGACTCGTTCATGCGTGAAATCTTACCACCTCAAAAGTTCATTTGCACACAGCCGGCTAGCATTGCTGTTGCTATAGTGCAATGCGCTCTGTTCATTCCTTCAGGGCTGATCTTCTTTTATTGGTCTTGTGAAAGGAGCAAGCTCGCTCATTTAAAAGCAAAAGTGTTAAACTAGCCACGTAGCTGAACTCCGAAGGAATGCATAAATGATGGCATAATTATGTTGTGCCCTGCTCATTCCTCACCCCACCTCCCCTCTCCCCTCTTCATACCCCACACTTCCATTCCACTCGTGCGAAGGAAAAGGGCAGAAACAGCATTAGTGGTAGATGAATGAAGAGATTGGCCTAACTCAATCTTGCTCACTTCAGTAGACAACTCAATATGGATTCGGCCACGAAGCCTGCTGTATACTCACCCAGGCGGGATACTGCGCTAAATCTCACTTTGCTGCTACCACAAAGGATGTGATGGATATGAATACGGATGTGGAGGGCTGGAATTGTGTGACTGTGTAACTGTGAGTGTGTGTATGTGTGTGTGGATTTGATGAATATGCTTGAACAGTGGCACATGCTTGAGCTGTGAAAGGCTGAACTGATAATTAGAGTATTTATCTGGGTTAGGTGTCATGCAGTCTGAGAGGCTTTTAAACATATTCCATCAATTCGACACATGACCGTTGCTTTAGAAATGGAATGGCTAGTTATGCAGAAGCGAGCCAAACATTATTCCTTAAGTGAATGACCTAATATAAAAAATATTGGGTGTGTAGGTATTGAGGTCACATGATGGCTTGCTCCTGTAAATGTGACCATTTCAATCAGTTTTGATAGAATCCACATATTGGAATCTGTCTTACCGTCTTCACTGTTATTTGACTGACTCTCTCACTCTCTCGCCTTCTCTCTCTCTCTCTCTCTCTCTCTCTCTCTCTCTCTCATTTTTCATCCTTCCCTTCCTTGTCATTTGCTTCTATACTCTCTGCTAATGCAATAAATGCAGAGAAATTGAGCAAAAAAGGGAAAAAGGTCTTCACCCCAAGGTGGCACCAATGAGCTGCACCAATTGTGGTCATGTCAAACAGTCATCTCATGAAAATGTGTGTTAAGGTTTAGTTTAGCACAGTAGTACTAGGATTTACACCCCACTTTGTTTGTGCATCTTCACCAGGACAGTTACAGCAACACCTTGACTTAATACTGGTGCCCCTCCAAATATGCTTTGTGCAATATTGGTTGAAAATGTGATCAACCTTGTGGAGTCTTTTCCAGCTGCATGAGTTGCTCCCAGGTTGAATGGTTCAGGAGTTACTCACACAAATGTGTCATCTGGAGTTGTTGCAAGTCGTTCAGTACGACACTGAAGCAGTGCTGAGATTCTCACGGAATCATGCCAAATGTGTGTGAAGTGAATTAGCATAAAGCCTTCAGGAATTCCGTCTCACTTCCTTTTAGTGTGTCTTCGCTGATTTGGAGTATCAAAATCGATCATACTTCTGAACATTGTGGCCATACTTCTCAATTATGCCGCGTGTAAAAGATTGGCTAATGTTTGTATAGGGGGAGATAGAAAGATTTCAGGGAAGAACAAAACTTTCCTCTTTACCAAGTGTCATTACCAGTTTGTGCAGCTTCCTGCAAATCGGACAATCAGGCAAATCAATGTGTGGGCCAAGACCCTAAAAGACAATAACACAAAGACCGAGCTAGCCTAATTTCAAAACAATCACTGCACAGCCATGTATATCAATTGACCCAATTAATTACACTGTTATCATTTAGCTAAACCAATCTAGTTTAAATACCTACTTACCCCTAATGCACCCTAATTACCAAGTCAGTGGGCAATATCACTCAAATTAAGAATCAACATATTTTATTCACTTGGACCAGAACAAACCAATTAGCATAATGTGAATAGACAATGCAGAACTGAAACCAAAAATCATAGTAGCAAGACAATGGTTTGCAGTATATTTTGTTTACGCTGCTGTTGCTCCTGAAAATCTTCGTAAATGGCTACAATATTTGCAGGAATGATCAATTCCATTCTATATTATGTAATCACATAAGTCAACCTCCTTCCTTGTGATTTCCGAGGATTTATCTGCTAACCATCCAGAGCTGAAGAGAAGGATTTCATGTATCACGTTGGCAGAACACAATGGCGAAATTCTAGGAGGAATACTGCTTGGTGCTGTAGCCTGGCAGCGGCGTGTGCAAAGTCTCAACATATTTACAACTTTCATAGTGTATTATACCAGTCTGATCACATGAAAGCAGCACCATCTGGAGAGGTGGTATCTTTGATATAAAGACGTGAACAGAATGTGATTGGAGTCATGCGAGCAAGTGTTGCAAGAAAAGGAGGTAAACAAGGACAGATGAGTGAGGAGTTGAGAGGGAAAATAGGACAGGAGGAGCAGTAGGCTGAATTAAAATGAATACCAAATGAAAAAGGAGCCTGAAAGACGAGAGCAAAGCAGCTTGTGATTTTGGAAAACAGAAATAAAAAAATAAAATGTAGTACAGCTATTCAGACAATGGCAGGATTAATAGTCATGGTCCAATTGGAGGCTGCTCTGGAGTTGCTGTGATAATGAGAGGACGGGAGAGTCACAAAGAAGGATGAAGAAATGAGGAAGAGGAGCGCGATGGAGACTGATTTTGATCACTATGCCCGTGTCAGTGTTTGCGTGCAGTCAGCCAATCAAAACGCTCTGTTGATCAGAAGCGGGCCGGTGATGAGTGAGATAACAGATCTCTTCTCTCCTCTCCCCCACAGATGAGACAGAAATTTGAATATCTCCTCTTCTCTCACAGAGTCCATTTGGCTTGCTTCCTCTCTCCTGTAGTCTGTTTTACTTTATTATTTTCTTTTCTTCCTCTATCTCCTTGCTTTTCCTGACTTCACTCCCCCCTTTTACGTTACTTCTGACCCCCTTTTCAGTCTGGCTGATAGGCTTCCATCTAGCTGCCACTCAACTGATGACAAGCAGAAACACTGATAACGTTCCTGACGCCTCCCGCAACCGCAATTAACTCTGGCTCCATTTCTCCCTTCAGAATAAGGGCGGTAGAAAAACAACTCATCTGACAGCCAGCCAGTGATTCTGTTGCTTTTGTCACCTTGGTAGTTTGTGAATGTGTGATTAGGGTGTGGCACACAGTCTTTTAACACAGTACCGACGCAGGAAGTGACAGGAAAGTCTAATTTCTTAGACTTCTTTTATCTGGAGTGTCTCTGTTCTGGGGCATCTTCAGCTAATCTCATTTCCAAAAGTGGTCTCGTTTAATTTTTGAGAACGGGTGTCTGTGCGAGAGGCAAAGTGAGCAAACGAGGGTAAACTGTCGCAGGTGCCGGGCTCATTTTCAGCATAATGCAGCTAATGTCTCAGTCACAGCAAATAGCTCATTCGCTGCTTCAAATTAAAACACATTCACCTAATAGGAGTACGGGGACTCCTATAGGCAGATTTATGAGGAAATGAAAAGTGATTGGATGTGAAGGTTGAATTAAGGGAAGAGTAGTTTGGTGTCATACTTTATATATGAGTAAATTAATCATCAGCTTGAACAAGTTCTCCATGAACCAACCGCCATCCAAAATGTGTCTGTCAAATTACAATGTAATAGATGGGCCCATCCCCCAAGTTTTCTTTTGACAAGACCTCAAAATATGTTAACTGGTCCATCCATCCATCCATCCATCCATCCATCCATCTGTTCTTCCATCCATCCATCCATCCATCCATCCATCTGTTCTTCCATCCATCCATCCATCCATCCATCTGTTCTTCCATCCACCTATCCATCCCATCCATCCATCTGTTCTTCCATCCATCCATCCATCCAATCCATCCATCTGTTCTTCCATCCACCCATCCATCCCATCCATCCATCCATCCATCCATCCATCCATCTGTTCTTCCATCCATCCATCCATCCATCAAGACGTTATACAGTAAAGCGTGTTGTCCACAGTGCATTTTCATGGCTAATAATACACCTTGTTGAGAGACCCAGTCATCACCGCCTGGTGCCCTGCTTTCAGGAAAAAGTGCATTATCTCCAGTAATATGGTTGCCGAACCATACAATGCTCCATCCAGAGTGTGTAATATGGAAGATAATAGGAAAGGTAAATGAATCTCAGTCCTCTTTATGCCTGTTTCTATTTTCCTCTTTCTCCACCCGTTCCTAACTCCACTCTATGTCTGTCTATTATGCTGTCCCTCTCACACCGACCCCTGACCTCGGTGGCTTTCCATTTTCTCATCTCCCTCGCCCAATGGGAGGGAAGACGGCTATTATTCAAGCCTCTCTGTGTATCCCAGCGACCTGGGACATGTGGCCTTCATCCACCCTTCCCCCTGGCAGACACCACGGGAGACGCCCACTCTGCCGTGGATCGCCCGGACAACAGACTAATCCTCCTGTTGTTCTCCGGGTCAAACTGACCTAATGCACTACCTCTTTGTGGCAGACAGAAGGCGCTAAACCTAATTCTACAGCTTACACACACATATAATGTGCACTGCCGGCACAGCAAGATGTGAGTTTGAAACCCGAGGACATCAGGAGGGTTAAAAGGCACAAAAAAAACAAATACAGAAATAAAAAAATAAATGCACACTAAATGGACTGCATTTATATAGCGCTTTTCTTACCTACCGGCCACTCAAAGCGCTGTACATTATTGCCTCACATTCACACACTGATGGCGGTGCAAGCCATGCAAGGAGCACCTAACCACTGGGAGCAATTGGGGTTAGACATCTTGCCCAAGGATACTTGCAAGTAGTCCAGCAACTCCAGGGCTTGAACCCACAACCTTCTGGCTGGGACTCAAACATCCAGACCACTGGGCCATCCCACACCCTAAATAGAACTACACTTGGCTGACCGTGTCGGCCCTACTGTCCATTCTCCTCCACCTGGTCTGAGGAGCTGCCTTTAAACCCCTTGTACATCGGCAGCAATTCGGCTAAATTAGACTGTGATGCACATGGGTTTAAGTTGTTGATGTTATGTTTTGTCTTGGTCTTGTCTTTTTATAAAAAAAACAAAAAACACAATCAGGTGGCGCCATCTGCTGGCATAACACGGTAGTGCCGTTGAAACCCGAGGACAGCTAAAGAGCTATCTGACTTCCCGCCACCTGCCTCGGCCACCAAACATCACCCCGTTTCATCTCGTCACACCTCGACTCCTCTTTGGATGTAATTACTGCGCTGTGCGTATGGCCAGAACCCGGGGAAACACAAGAAGGAGCCCTCATATAGAAGGAGGAGGAGGAGGAGATGATCATGGCGATTGAGTTATTTGCGAGGTGTAAGAATGAAAAGCGAGGGAGGGGGCGATGGAGGGATGGTGGAGGAGGACGGGTGGGGGGAGGATGGGAGGATTGGGCTAACAGGGAAGAGGCTGATAACGGTTAAATGTAATCTTACAGTGGGAAGTGTGGTAATAGATCGCCTGCCACAGTTAATAAAATGTCACAGTGTGCGAGGCTTGTGGGGGGGTGAAGGGGAACTGGTGCTTCATATAAATGTATGTCGGCAAGCACAGGTTCAGGGGATTAGAAGTGTATGCCAGTAGTCAGATCAACCCTGTGCCCACACACACACACACAGAGTACACAGTACATACATACATACATACATACATACATACGCCCATGTAAGAAACATTCAATCTCATATATAAATCTGTACCTATGCAGAAGCATTAGCATAACTTGTGCATGCACACAGACAGGCAGATGTGAGAGGACACACATACACACACATATATTCAAAGAGATATTGCATTATACAGTCAAGGCACAATGTGGCAGGCATCGCAGGGACTGAACAGGCCTGCAAGGCAGATGGAGCCAGTAGTAGCCAGGCTGCTCAACAAAAAGAACCTGTATCTCATTAACACGTCTACAGTAGTATGTGTATGTGTATTTCTTGCAGTAAGCCGGAAAGAAAGTATCTAGAATCTAATAGCTGGGTCTGTTCTTTGAGAGGGAACAGTGAACACAGTGTTAATGTCTGTGTTTTCACGTGGTCCACCCACATTGCATCCCACCTCATGCAAAAGTAGAGCAGAACAGTGGTCCTCCAAGTCAAGGCCCCCCAAAAGTATCATGAAGGTCACAGGATACATTTTGAATGTGTGTGTGGCCATTGCATATTAAATATCCCAAAAAAGGGCTAAGATAATTATTATGGTTTATAGTGTGTCAATATAAATACAATGGTTGACATTTAGAGCACTAATGGATGTTTTAGTTTGACAATAGAGATATACATGGAAGGCCTCTATTTTTCTGTCTATTTAAATTACTGTAAGTATACTACAAATTATCCGTAACTACTGTTAACTACAGTAGTATTTATAAGTAGTAATTATAAGTAGTATTGATTCCAGTGCACTATTAATTAATAAACATAAGTTTATTAATCATAAATGAGCATTGGGTTTTACATCCAGAGAGCAACCAAAACTACAATTCCCACCAAATAGTATTTATTTTAGTTTGCCAGAACAATCTCCTCCTCTATTTTATCTATTTGCATATACATTTACATAACGGTGTCCATCAATGACATCTCATAATTCCACAGTGAAGGGTGCACAGGCTGTAGCACAACTGACCAACTGTTTTCTTGCTTTAATTATTAACCCTCGTGATGTCCTTAACCTTCTTGATGTCCTTAATAATATCGTATTTGGCCACCCAGTGGCGCCATCTGATTGTGTAGGATTGTGTGCGTTTTTTAATTGTCATTGCTGTTTATATTTCTTTATTAATTATTTTTTATTTATTTGTTTTTTTGTGCCTTTTAACCCTCCTGTTGTCCTCAGGTTTCAAACTCACACCTTGCTGTGCCACTAGTGCACATCATATGTGTGTGTAAGCTGAAGAATTAGGTTTCGCGTCTTCTATCTGCCACAAAGAGCTAGTGATTTGGGTAATTTTGACCCAGAGGACATCATGATATATATATATATATATATATAT